>VNJO01000480.1:0-138227 GCA_008042535.1 Drosophila tani
AGCGCGTGCCTGAACTATCCGTAGCTTATTTAGCTGGTGTTTGGATGCGGTGCCCCATATTTGGATCGCATATGTCCAGGTTGGCGTAAGGATTGCTTTGATCAGCAGGACCTTCGTTGAGAGCTGGAGGCTTTTGGAACTCAGGAGCCAATCGAGCTTCTGGAGTTTGCGTAAGCACTTGGCTCGGATTGCCGTGATGTGGGTGTTCCAAATGAGACGTTGATCCAAGTGAACACCCAAGTAGCAGTGAGAGGCAGCGTTTTTGATATTGTCACCATTAAAAGTATGAACGATGTTGATGACAAGCCTTAGAGTAAAGGTGACGCATGCCGACTTGCTACAATTTATGGCTATATTCCATTGCTTGGTCCAGCGCTCCATCGCACGCAGCCAGTTCTGCACAGCAGCCGAAGCTGTCAGCTGGGACGAGTGGGATGCAAGCAGGGCCGTGTCGTCAGCATAAGTAGCCAGAAGCATACGAGCGTCTGAGGTGGGCGACGGAACTGGCATGTCACTTGTGTACATGGTGTATAAGAACGGACCAAGTACACTTCCTTGGGGCACTCCTGCATGTATGTATGCCAAGCTGGATCGTGAGTCCTTTACCGCTACTTCGAAAGTTCGATCGGCAAGAAATGACCTCAGGATAGCGAAGTAGGGTGCAGGAAGAAGTTCCTTGATTTTATAAAGGAGGCCCTCGTGCCACACCTTGTCAAAGGCTTGTTTAACGTCGAGGAAGACGCCTATAGTGTGCAGCTTGTGCTCGAGTCCGTGGGTGATGTGGTTAACCAGGCGATGGACTTGTTCTGGGCAGCCATGGGATTTCCTGAAGCCGAACTGGTGTTGGGGTATGTGGCCTTCTACTTGTGGCAGTTCCAAGAGTCTACTGAGCAGGATCATAATTTACAGGAAGTGTTTACGATAGACTTGCCTTTTGTTTGCAAATCCAAATTAATTTTACAAGACTTAGCCCATATTACAAAAAATACATTTTTGTAAAGATAGTTGAGATAAATAGGGTCAAATTTGGGTTATATTAAGCCTAAAACTTTTAATTTTTTAAATTCTTTTTTCGTTGTATATTTTTAGACTATATTAACAAGCCTAAAAGTATGCTGCACTATTTTTTAGCATCGTTTTAGACTTGTAATTATTAACAAGCCTTAAAGTAAGCTGCACTACTTTTCCAATATTTTATGTAGCATACACTTAGGCTTGTAAATAGGATTAAATGAAGCCTAAAAGTATGCTGTACTATTTTATCACCTTGACAGGAAATGATAGCATAAATATCTGAGAGTGACCTTGGACTCCCGACTGACCTTTGCAAAGCACACGAAAATAACGAAAAACACGCTGGAAGGCAAGGTCAGAAAATTATCCTGGCTAGTCAAGACCAACAATCGCGTAAGCCTGGGTAAGAATGTGCAACTCTACAAGAGTCCTCTTGGAGGTACGGCATTCAGGTCTATGGGATTGCAGCCAAAACCAACCTCGACCGAATCCGTGTGTTATAGAATAAAATACTTGGCAAAATCACAGAAGCAGAATGGTTTACACGGAACATTCACATTGCCAGGGACCACAGAGTCCCCATGATCAAGGACATCATCAACAGACAAGCCTCCACTCCAAACTGACTATCATTTTCAGTAAAACAAACCAATAGTTTATTATTAGACCGAAGTTCCCCCAGCTATCAATATGCCCGCCCGTTGTGGTCGTAGCGCTCTGTGACGCCATCAGCCAGCCCTGGTCCAACGAGAGAGTGCGATGCCCACGGCTTCCTCGAACCCCCAGATGGGGCAGGGAGGAGGCTTGGATGGCGCAACAAGCATGCATTTGTGCCGAGCGAGCACAGTCGGCGCCACAGCAGGCGACTTTCTCGAGATACAGATACTCAGGGCCAGCAGATACTTGGTATCCGCTCTCCGCTCTCCCTCGCTCTCATGGCTGCGCATGAGTCGCGCGGCAGTGACGTCACTCGAGAAAAGCGTGCGCGCTCCACTGCTTGATGTGGGGCGGCTCTCAGCTGATTGCGACCGCCAGCGGCGCGCACATGGCGGCATTGTGAAAATACAACTCGCCTACATTTTCATTCGCTTGCCTCGTTTTCCGCAGTGCAGAAGCTGAGCGAGCGGTGGACACGATTTGTGCCTTGGATTTGGGTTCAGTTTACGTCGCGAATTGGTAGTATCAACATCGCAGGACGCACGACGCAGGCCGAAGGACACAGGAAGCAGGACGCGATGCCGGGCTCGATGACCGGTGCGGTGCATTCGTCTATTGTCCCAAAGCGTTGCGGTGGCCCACGCTGGAGCCGCTGCTCCTGGCGGCGTTGCCCTAGGATATAGTACATATACAAGTAGTGCCCATAAGCGTTGTCCTGGCAACTTGCAGTCGCTTTCCAGGGGTTGTGGCGGGTCAAGCTGCTAAGCTGCTAAGCTCCCCGAATCTCTGGGTGAGTCAATTAGAGCTCTCTGTCAGTTATATTTGTCTTTATTATTTTCATAATTGAAAGTCTTTGGAGTTGCGATGTCATGCTCTGCCAATTAAGGCTTTGTGGTGTGCTGCACTGTCCAAAAGCCGCATGGTCCTATCTATACACTGAACAAAATAATATGAACACTATTAACAGATGAATTAACGAAAAGTTTTTGGGAAAATACCATTAAAATATTTATTTGATTATTTATTCCTTATTTGGCTTCTAAAAAATTAAGTTAAAGCCTTAACTTAAATAATAAAATAAGAAGTGTTTCCTAATCGCATGCCTTAGCATATCCTTTTCGGATCCCCAATTTTCTCCGGACTTACATTGTTTATCAAGAATTTATCTGAAGGCATTAAATTAGAGCGAGACGAAGATCGAAGGCTTACCTATTTAAATATAATAAAATGTACACACAAAAATAATGTCTTTTATTAAAATATTATGTGTATACATTTTTTAAATGTATAACGATTGCAAACTTTATTTATGTATTTACCATATAACTTTATACAATTGTTTTCAGTACTCTTTAAACTATAGAAATTAAGCAAGCAAACATCCTTGATCCTTAATTATGTTATTTAATTTTTTCGGTGCAACTCCCCATCTCCTCATACCAGCTATCGATTTTTACTGCCCGCTCCGGCAAAATATTTTTATTTAAACAAGAAAAGTTGTCGCTTTTGTCATCATTGTTCCGTCCTAGGTTGCAGTGTCCTTTGTGCGTTTTCTCAGTGGAAGTAGTTGCCAGGACCCTGGTTCTTTGTGCTGACAGACATGTTAAATCCACTAACGGGCACCGATTTATATCGGAGCGACGTACAAGTTTGATTCCTTTCACGACAATGAGTTTCTTGAACTTCCACAAAAGAAAGCAACAACAAATTGCAAAAAAACAAGAGGAAGGGGAAACTTCCCCGCGAGTTGCAAAATAACTTTGGCAGCCTTCATGCTAATGAGATTGATAATTTTTTATTGATTTAATAATTCCGGATAAGTGAATCACCCTTTATCATCCCCAACCTTGGCATTCGGTATTATTTCAATAATTAGAAATACACAACGTCGTAATGACTTCGATCGCTTATGCTGGCCCATTTCAATTATTTACATCCACTCCGGATTGGCTTAGTTGGCAGCTGACGGAATCCCGGCTGGCTGTAATTACCCCTCGAGGCGTATCATGACCAATATTTAACACTCACTCCGCCCCGACTAACCTTCTCGTATTACGAATTTACATTGGGCCCCCCCTGGGTCCTCGAGGAGGTGCTAAATAATGCACGCAGACTGCAAAGTGTTTCTAGTTTGGTTCCGAGTCCCGTCATCCTTATTTGCTTGGCTCTGGCCTGACATTGAATAATGATGTTATGCGCTTGTGTTGTTAATGCCTTCTGAAGCGTAAATATGAAATTTTAGAATAACATGAAACCTTCAAACTGAGCCTGACAACTCACTGGAGCCGAGCATAAATTTGACAGAGACTCCCGGCGGGGAACAGGATAATACCTTCTTGTTAAATCAATGAAGTGTGTGAGAAAAATTACGCATACGTCATGTGATACGGGTGAGGGATTTTTCACAAAATTGCAAATAAATTTTTTCACAATTTAGTTTGCCTTTAGAGGCCATTAAACTAAAAAGTTAATAGAAAGGTAACTGCTTTATTGATTTATTGTTTGACAGTCTATATTTATTTAGCATAGAAACCTGAAATTCAGTGAATCATCAATTTCTAAATCTTATTTAACCTTTCAATTTCACTTATCATCATTGGGGAACCGCTTCAATCCGAATATTGGGAACGATTTGCGCAAATTACGTATACGCCGTGTTATTAAAACGAATATTTCCGGCGCTAACCCACAGAGATTGACATAGGCAGACAAAATCAAATACGCTAATTAAATTTGTGTGTGTTTGCCTTACACATAAGACAATTTTTTTCCATAAGCTCTTAAAAATTTACTTTTTATTCTTCTCCCTTAAATTCAAGACATTGTTTACAAATAAAAGTAGCACACGCAGTCCATAAGAAACCATGGCTAATTGTTCAGTTATCAAAATACGGAAGCCCACGAAAAACAACAAGTGAACATAATGAAAGCAGTTTCCTTTTAACTTGGAGCATAAAGGAGGAAATCAAAGAACCGCTGAGTCATGGAAACTTTCGGCCTTTGTATGCATTTCCCAAACTTTGCGTTCATGAAAATTCATACATGTACATGTACATATATATATGTATATATCAACTATGGCACACGCGATTTGCGTGCTTATAAATTAAGGCAAAAGTCTGTCTGTGTATATTTGCCGTCCTTGAGCAGTTCTATAAATAGAGCTGGCCCCCTGCAGGCCCCCCGAAGACAGCGGTTGCGAGTTCCATTTACACGCCGGGAGACCCTCAGTCGGCGGAGGAAGTGCCCCACTTTCCGATGCTTGCCACATCCCAAGTGCTGTCCATTTCGCTGGCGCGTACGATTGTAAATTGCAAAGTATTAGATGGTAATTTTCCCTTCACAAGCATGAATCCCCCGGATGATTTACGATGCTCCGGATTTTGCAGCAAGGAGCAGCTTAGATTTGATTACCGTGGTGAAAGCATATCGGGTTTCGTTTTGGGATAAACAACGCGAACCTGCGTCATCTGACTCCTAATTAGTTTATTATGCCACTCATTCGCATTTAAATTAGCGATTCCATAAATCGAATTTGAAAAACAGAAAAACCCGGCATAAGCATAACTAATTGTGTGAAAACACAAAGGTAATCGAGCTAACTTAATGTGGATTGCAATTAATTGGGCTTTAAGTGTTGGGAATATATAAGATCCCATTAAAATTAATAATATATTTTAAAACCATATTTCTTGGGGAAAAGTGAACCGAAAATTATTATATGTACATCTTTCAGCAAATAAGAATTCATTTAGTTATGAAATTTATCAAGTTGACAACAGGCTTTAAATAGCCATCCTTGAAAGAAACGGAGAAAAAAAGGCTATCAAAAAGGCCATTATTCCGCTTCCATTTACTAGAAATATTTGTTTAATTATTTTCCATATTACTCATCCCCATAAAAACAAATTAATTGTTTTTACTATTCCACAAATACCCCATAAGCTTCCAGAAAGCATTCCATTCATTCCTGTATTCCATCAGCCATTAATTTCAGTCATAAAAGCCAGAAATCATATTTAATGCAGAAAACCTAATTAATTTAAAATTGAACCGATAAGTGACAAGCCTTTGACTTAAAATTGAAAATGCTCTTATCAATATAGACTCGCTGTCAGTAAAATGGGTAGTATGTTCGAAAATAAACATATAATTCCATATTTAGACTTTTAAAGCAATTTAAAATCAACTGACAAGTTGAGCTGTCGCATGTTGTTAATAAAACCCAATATGCCATGCATAATAATTGCAATTGGTGCAGGGCCCCTGAACAAATCGAGGGAGACGCCTCGATTGTCGGGCAAGGTCGAACATTACAGGGCGCCGTGTTATCTAAAGCATTAACCCATTTAAGTACAATGTAGAAGCGCAAATGGTCTAATATCACTAAGTGCAAATACAGAGTACAAGACTAATTATAAACCCATAGGCAGCAGGCTAAGAGAGAGTCAACAAATGAGTAAGCAGGTTCATTCGACGACGCTGCCAAGAATCGAAAATCCCACGAAAATAAAGCATTCTTGCTTACCGAATCTCAATGTGAAGGTCGCCGGGAGAGATGATAGCGTGACACGACTATTTTGAGATTAGAGATTAGAAAGATAAATTTAGGTAAATCTAAATAAATTAAGCTAAAAACGATTCAAAAACAATTTTCTATAAATTTCTTAAAAATGTAGAGTACGAAATATTTCAATTTAGGACGAATTATTTTCAGAGACATGTTTACTTTAAAGTTTATATAAGCAGAAATATTTTTCCATTATTTCCGTATTAAACCCTCCTACGATCGTGATTAATTTTCACCTCTAGCACCTGGGCGTCCCATAGTCGATGCGATCGTTTATCAGACTTGTTCTCTGGCGGCGAGTGGCGGCGGTGAATGCTCTCAAACAAATCGGAGACGCATAATGAAAGCAAACCAAACAAATCAAATAATTTAATTTGGGAGCTTGCAAAGGGAATACACGACTGCTGACGTCATTGGTTATGGGCCAGATGCAAACAAAAAATAAAAAACTAAAAATCAGGCGCAAATCGAACCGGTTCCGTTTGGTTAAATCGAAATATATATAATAAATAATTGTTAACAAAGAACTGCAATTGCATGCAGCTCACGCTCGCAGCTCGCACTTCGCTCTTTTTTCCTATATGTGGAAAATGGGGGGTTGGTTTTTAGCGGAAGAATTCGGGGATTCTCAGTCCGATTATGTTGGTTTTGTTAAATTTCTTTTGTTTGTTTACCAGACTATTGCGTTGTAACGCATAACGCACAGTTTCGACCAGCAATCTGCATTGTGAAGAAGTAGAGTTGCGTAGTTTTTCTTATCTCAATAAAGGGGTTGATACAGATCTATCAGATGCAACGGCTGGAAAATTCCCCTCTATAGGTGAGCACTTCTAAGGAAGATCACGCAATGCGGTGCACCCTGTAGGAGAGCAACCCTGAAGGCATTCACACGCAAGACCCAGGAAGAACGGAATTTAACAGCTGAGCAGAAAGCAAAAACAAGGAGGGAGAGCAAACACGTCGAAGAACGAGAGAGAATAAGGAAAAAATAAGTTCTAGTTATACCTATTATTTAGAAAAAGACTAAAGGTATATTGGGCACTCCAACTATAAAAGGGAAAAAGTTTAATTTATAAGAATTACATTACATTTCTTAAATATATTGGAAAATGTATAATTAATAATTAAAATATATGTAAGAAATTCATATCTTCTTAACTTTAGAAAGGAATAAAGTCCAAGGCTCACAAGGAGCATCTACACCAACGGAGCAATTCCCGCTTGCGATGCACTAGAATTCCCAACAGGTATTGGTGGTAAACTGCTGTTACTGCATCAGTTACTGATGAGGAAAAGGTTGTTTCCTTCTAAAACTGCTAAAAATGTTAATTAAATTAATAGAGTAATCATTAGGAAGATGTTATTAAATTAATTAAGTATTATAAACAGTTTTTACTATTTAAATAATCCTTTAAAAACAAATATGAACCCTTAAAGGGCATCTTGTAGTCGCTACACTTGACAACCCCCGTACTTGCTGTAGTTTTTCTTTGCCAAAGTCATGGCCGATATTTTGAATACCTGGCGAGCATTGAACAGTCGCACGACGGCGCTCGCTCAGGAACCCAGAAATCGGGAACGCGGAATCTCGGAATCTCAGAATCTCAAGATCTCAGAATTCGAACTGCAGTCGGTGCAGCAATTATAGCGGAAAATCGGGCAGATATACGGGTATAGTATAATAGAGAGTTCGGGGAAATCAGCTCTGGCTCCGTAAGTGCTCAATCAGACCGTTCGCAGTGAGTCGAGTCGGGTGGCAAAGTGCACCCAGTCCCCAGACCCAGAGCCAGCACCAGCATATGTGGTGGCAGTGTGAATAAACAAACGATTAATTGGCGACAATTGAAGTGCAGTCAGTCGGCGATCGGATCGGAAAAGGCAGCAGCATGCAAAGAGTTTCTCACAGGCGAGTGGAAAGTTTTGCGTTCGATCTATTTATTGTCGCGCTGTCGCCAAGTGTCAGTCGTATAAATAGCAATTAACAAATTTATGCAATCGCCCTCGGACAGTTATATGTTTTCATGCCCGCAAATATGTTTATGCGCACGTGTACGAGATGGTGTCCCCTTTAAAAATAGACCGATGAATGCAGGCGCGTTTCTCTTATTTCCCAGTCGCCAGTCGCTAGCCTCCCAGGCGCCCTCCGAGCTGGTTTCAATTTAGTATTTCTGGATCACGGCCAAGATACACGTTCCCCAGGCCTTGGCCAATTTAATGGCTCCGTGTGGGTTCTCCAAAGTGGCGAACGGGAACTGCTGGGATTGGGAATACTGGAGCGGCAAAGGGGGAAGGATAAACACGAACGCATCTGAATGCCAATGAGATGTTTCTCTGCGGGTAGCTCAGGGTTTTCGCATGACCTTGTTTCCATACTTCATATTTTACGGGGATGTGGCTGCTAAATACTACAGTGACTCAAACAGGAGACGAGGGCTTTGATAATCATCTAAGGGATTAAAGTTCTATAAATATCCGCACAAGCAAAATAAACAAGAAATGATAAAAAGAAAGCTGAAAGCCGTCAGGTGGTAATATCCAAATTAAATGTAAAGTTTATTCGCAGAAATCTCAGTTTTAATTACTTTAAAAAGTGACTGAAAATAATAACGATACGTTCTTTAGCATCGTAATAACAAAGGTGGTTTAAAGTAACAGAAAATAATAAAGAAATGTTCAGAAGATCATAACGAAACGTTCTTTAGTAATGCACTTCTTAATATAAATACAACATAAATATAGGTCTAAATCGGTTGAGTTTAAGTTCAGTTGTGTTAGGGTTTTCAATAGCTTTCGGGGAAGCCTACATAAAAATTTAAAATAAAAAATTAAAGACAATAATTACATCTTTAAAGCAAGCCCAAAGTTGATTTATTAGGCCACCTATGAAAACCTCAATGACACACATTTTGAAAATGCATATTTTATGTAAATTTAATTTATTGACAAATAAGTTGAACTTGCAAGTATTATTAAGTTTTTTCTCAAGTGCTGTTCGGGAGCGGAGTGCTGGGATTTGCTCTGGAAGTGCAATAGCTGGTTTAAAGTGCTCCAAGGTACTTGGAAAGCAATTACACCTGAGCTGCCGCTATAGTTTTTGCACTGCCTCGAGAGAAAGGAAATTAAGCGATCGACGGAGAACTATAGTATTATCTCTGGCCAACCAGTTGGATCCGGTATGGGCTTGCATATTCCTACGGATAGATAATCTTGATTGCTTTCGTAGAAGCCAGCTCCCTCCTTAGTGCAGCGGAACTCATAACGTGTTTGTTTGGCTTTTTTGTCGATTGTAACTGGTTTTTATAGACAGATGACATTTGACCGATACCGAACTTAAGCAGATAGTTGTGTCGACTCTATGATTGATGCCAGAGGTTCGAAGTAAACTGGTTTGTCTGATACACATCCATTAAACCATTAACCAGTAATTATGCGCATATATGCTGGCCATAAATTAAAGAACAAACAAATAAATTAAAGTCACGTTTTTGACTCATTTCTATCGGTTGTTGGCTGGCGTTGTGCGAATACGATAAACAAATATACTATATAAAATTAAATTTAACTTTTTATGCCGGAGACGTCGTTGCCAAGCTCGTTTGGCTATTGCTTTATTTTTTGTTTGTTTGATTTTTGTCGCCCAGTTGTTTTCGATCGAGGGTCAGCGTTGATAAATCTCTCTATGTGTCTGTGTTTTGCACTATTTCTCGTGTCTGGCAGGGAGAAAGAGTTGCCCAACGTGTTTCGCGATCGAAAGTCTGTTTTGTCAGCGGCCATAGCATGTTAATGCGTAGTCTGGGCCGAGTCTGGGTGTGTATATGGATCGGGGGTCTATATCAGGCAAAGGTAAACCTTTGTGCGGCCTTTTGTGTGGGCCGGGCAATCCGATTCATACCGGATTGGGGTTCGGGCTCCCCCTCGAGAACCCTCTGATCAATTTGTTTGCGCTGTGGAATATTCCCAACATTTATGCTGGTACCGCATAGTCGGCATCGTCGTGACATCATTTGCATAGCCCACAGAGGCCTCGGGTGACTTCGATCCAATTGCCCAGCATTTCTCGGTGAGTCGGCACTTTCATTCATCGATTTGTTTATGCAATAATTGGTTGTTGTTGTGTTTATGTTTGGCCAGGCAATTGACGGGCTTTCTTTCGATTGTGATCGTTTTTTTTATTTTTGTTTTTTTGGCGAGCCCATTTAAAGGAAGCGTTTGTGGGGTGGGTCAAAGAACTGATGGGGGAAATTTTTGACAATTATTATTGAGTTCTAGCATATATGTATGCTTTGGATGTCGCTTTCACTTGTGCGCATTTTTAAATATGACTTTGTAGGTGTTAACTAATGTATTTGTTTAATATTAGGAACATTTTTACATGCTGTCTGGCTTTTTTGGCTTTTATTTTTTTGTTAATGTCATAAATTGGTTTTAGGTAATGTTTTAATACATTTATTTAAAATGGAAGTACTGAATATTAATTTTTAAAAGAGTTGTTAAATATTTATAACGTGTATCGTTTATCATTTGGTTTAAATAACTATAAATACAAATTGTTTAATTTATTTAATGCTTTAATCAAATTTATTGCAGCTTGTGCGACAGATGTAATTAATAGACTTAACAAAACAACAAGTACATCATGGTGAAATGCTTTATATTGTATGAACTGGTATTGCATGTACATAATGTAGCACTCTTGACCTTAGAAAGACCCATAGATAACTTCCATTATAAGTTTACATTCTTATCTCAAAAGCATGTCACAGGTGAAAAGGAAATAAAAACTAAAATAAAACTACTGTAGACATTGACAATTATTTGTTGAATAAACTGTTGCTTTGTTTTTTGTTTTCCTTTTCCATGACAAACACACATCAAGGCCATCTGGTGACTTTCTTTCCAAGCTTGTGCCCGGACATCACGTTCGATGCATTGAATTTCATGTTGTTTGCCAAGAATGTTGGGTATCACATGGGCAATATCTTGTCACTATAAAACCGAGTAAGATCCAGCAAAGAACCACAAATTTGGGAATTTATGGAGGTCTGAGTTTACGACACTTGTTGCGGGCCATTGAAGTTGAATTCTTTTTGGGGCTACGCTACGGGGAAATGGAATTTCGTTATTCTGAAAAACTGCTGACGCCATTTGTCGAGCATACGCCGCATTGTACGAGTCGACTGATTGTACGAGTCGCGAATGCGAATGGGACTCGTAACGAGCTCAGCCCGTGCTCATAATTGGTTACAACTGACACAAACCAGTCCGGATCGGATGGCCAACTAGAAGAGAGAAAGAAAGAGAGAGTGTGAGAGAGAGCTTTATGAATTTCGGGCAGCCCCTCTCTCTGTGGAGTCCTCTTATCACTCGGATCTGCGGGGCTTTTCATCTACCCCATTTTCGCTTTTGGTGTTGGACACGCTTTTCGGACATTCTTCGGACAATGCGTTCCGGTTAGTGGGTGTAATTCAAAAACCCCACTTATCTAATCTGGCCTTCAACAATGTGCCTAAATGGAGGCCATCTACTTAGTTAAAAATTCTAAAGGGCCGATGCCGATTCTGCGGCGCCATTGTGCTGTATAAAGATATCTCCGAAACAGCAAAGTAGTCCCCCTTTATTTTCTCATATTTATCTTCGTGCTTTCAAGTAAATCCCATCTGGCAATCTTCCCCTAATTGTTAACCCATTAAAACACTTTGATATCGTGCCGTTTGTCTCCAAGCGATCTAATTGACGCCATCAGTTTTATATATCTATCTATGGGGATATTCATAGAATGATGATTGCTGCGCTTGCACACCAAACAAAAGAAATTGTGTCATAAAAGCTTAATCAGCGGCAAACAAAGGCAAACATTCGGCTCAATTGAAGGTTCGGAGAAGAAGAAATTCGATACTACTTACGAGGGTAGGGTAAGGGTAGGGTAAGGGTGGGGGTTTAAGCTAGAATAAACGAACTTGAATTGGTGCACAGAGATAAGACATTTCAAGACGAGGATATCGAAATTAAATGTAACGAGAAAGAAAGCTAACTTCGGTAAACCGAAGTTGGTATACCCTTGCAGTCTGTAATTGGATCATTGAAAATCGAACCATTTTAGTAATGTTGAAAAAACATCGAATTTTGTAAATTTTACATTTTACATGTAGAATTTTACATTTTCATATAAATGGACCGATCGATTCTATGGCAGCTATATGATATAGTGGACCGATCTTAATGAAATTAAAACCGTAATTCTAGAACCTTAAAAAACTGCTATGTCTTAAAATTTATAGAAATTCGTTGAAAAACAGAGAAGTTAAATTTTTTTTTACATTAATTTCGCCATCATTCCTATGGCAGCTATAGGATATAGTAGTCCGATTTCGGTCGTTCCGACATATATACTGCGTGCTAAAGAAATAAGACTATGCTGAAAATTTCAGCTCGATAGCTCAAAAACTGAGAGACTAGTTCGCGTAGAAACCGACAGACGGACAGACGGACAGACGGACAGACGGACAGACAGACGGACATGGCTAGATCGACTCGGCTGGTGATGCTGATCAAGAATATATATACTTTATGGGGTCGGAGATGCCTCCTTCACTGCGTTGCAAACATCTGGTCAAAATTATAATACCCTCTGCAAGGGTATAAAAATTATACATAAATATTCCCAAATTGCTACAATGCAGATGGAAACATTTTGATTTAATAGAAAAAAATATTTGCTTATAAATACATTCATATATATGTATAAAGATGCATCGACTCATTAATTAAAAATATTCTCAACTTAAAATTATTTTCCTTTAAAGTCAAATTCATTTAAGATGAGTCGTTTCTTTCTCTGTAAAAGGGGGATGCGAGCGAATGGGATAGGATGCACTCTGCCTTTGTGACAGCAGAAGGGAGAAAGAGCAAGCGAGCCAAGAAGCCATTACTCATTTACAGTTACAGCGTGCAGCTTGCAGCTTGCAGCGGAACTTTGCTGCCCGCACGCAAAAGCATTTAAAACCGACCATATTCGTTGAACTTGGAGTCAAAACGAATCCAATTGTTCACGCGATCGGCAGCACAAGACGGCGAGCGAGTCGCGAACAGCTGATCGAGGCGCAGAGAGAGTGCCAGCAGGAGAACGAGTGCGGAGAGAGAGTTTTCCACTCACACACACTCGTTCACTTGCCAGGAGCAGCGCAAAAAAACAAAAAAATATAGCTACAGTTAGTCGCGAAATGAAAAGTTCATAACAAATTGATTAATTAGTAAGTTCAATCTCTCAGATGGCTATTATTATAAAATCCATTTTCGAAATATTTCGCAAGTGTGTGTGAAAAAAAATCAAACGCCATAACAGTTTATGGTTCGAGCGAATTTAAAGTTTTGCGTGCTAAAAAAATCCCAAGCGAAAAACCACAAACTCAAACGGTTCAAGGACCTAGTTCTGAAGGAAATGAATAGTGCAAAACATATTATATATAACAACACAAAATCCAAGTTTAATTTACCGAAATTATAGTGAAAAGTGTTAAATAGGTTGATCTCTTAAGAGTTTAAATTCATTTATTTAAATACTTTCCTTAATATTTCCTGCAGAAGTGCTAAAATATATAGAATATTTAATCAACAAAATAAATAAATAAAACCCATGTTTATTCCTAAAATAAAGTGAATTGTAAGCAATTTTTCAAAAGAAATCGATCAGAATTACTTTTTGTGCTGCCAGGCAGGCACAATGATCCTCCTCACCTATATTTGCTTTGTTGCGAGGCCCGAAATAATAAAAAATCGTAGTTAAAAGCAAATATACTCCACGTTAAATTCCATTTAGCCTAACACCTTTGCATAAGCATAATCTAGGCGTTGTTAATATTGGTCTAACGAATTAATACAGTCCCAAAGATGGTGGTCGTAATTCTCACCATCGATTTGTTAGCGCCTTTGATTCGATGTTCAATTTGTTTATGCCTTTTTATTATTGGTTTTTCAAGTATGTGTTAAAGTTAGACGGAGGGTGTCAGAGGATCAGCGATCGCGGAACATATAAATGCAGCTTAGTCATTGAATTCAGTGAAAATCCCCAAATGAACCTCGGATAACAGGGCGTATGAGCGATGAGTAATGGGAGCTGCTAGAGCACTTATCCTCTATGTTTGTAAAGGGCCAAGACAGCCCTACATTTCCTTTGTTTCTTTGTCGGCTGCTCGCAGACAAAGAAAAGTGCAATGCCAGAAAAATAAATACCTATTTTTGTGTCTCAAGTGAAAGATCATCCATCTGGCGGAGGTACAGTTGGCCAAGAGAGCCAGAGCGGCCAGCACGTGTTCTGCCTTTTTATTTTTTGGCCAGGGGAAAGTGCGATAAGATCGAACCCGATTTCTGCGTTATGGCATTGAGTTTTTCGGCTACGCACCTCGATTTTATGGCAGCTACCCACTCGTTAGCACATGGAAGTCGGCTACTACTTGAGGTCTACAAGCGTCTGAAATGGGGCATTATCTAATCGCCTTGTACTCGCCTTACCACTTGATTGGGTTTTAATTGCATTAGGGCATTAGCCGTGAGCTTTGATTTCTGATTAGTGTTGCCAACAAATTGATATTTATTTATGGCTTACCCTATGTGGAAGGTGGGCTACCACGCCGCTTCAAGTGTGTAATAAACTGTCGTCTACTAATTGCGGAAGAGCACGCTCCTGTTGATTAATCACATTTTCCATGAATTCTCTACATCTTTGAGATTTGTTTTCTGTTTAGCCAGGAAGAAGGCAAAGTTCATAGTCATTTTCGCTATCATATCTTTTCAATTTATGATAAGCTACGCAGGATTGGTATTTACTTATTCTTGGCTAAAAACCAACCCCAATTTTAACTTTTATAAGATGTTTAAGAAAGCCTTTCAATTTTAATCTTTATTAGAATATTAAATCGGCTTATATCCGAATAAAAGCTAAGAAAGGTAGCAGGAGAAAATCTTTGTGGTTATGGCTGTTTATTTGTCTTCTTCAGTGGCAAGAATTTCGAAATGATAAGAATTAAATAATCATACTGTATATAAAGTTAAGAAAATGCTTAAAATTTTAAAAATTCCTTCTTATAAAACCTATTAAAATAATAAGTTCTTCCTTAAAATCTATTACTTGTTTATATTAAACTGTGATTACCCTTACTAATTAATCATTATATCAATTATAGTTATTGTAAGAAAGTATATTAAATCTGCAAATAAAAACACAGCTCCCTAAATAACACCCATAACTAAAAGAAAGCGACCCCAAATTGAATAAATTAGTACATATTACAAAATCACAAACAAAATGCCAAGTTTGTGATGAATAATTAGCAGAATAATCGTAATGGAGTGAATCAGCAAAGAATTTCCCCTTCGAAGTTGCATTATCGAAAAGTCGCTGGCGGAAATTGCTTAATACAACGCTGCTGCGAATAGATTCAACAGATACAAGCCGAAATGAAACCAATAGGCTACACTTATTTATAGGGCAAGTTAATAAAAGCTGCGGAAAGGGGCGGACGGGGCGGGGTAGTTGGCTTAAATAATTAGCAAGGCTATTTCCTTTGCATGCGCCACAACCCGATCACAAGGGTGGAGAGTATGAGGATGTAAATCAAATGAAATCGTATCGAATCCAATCAAGTATACGCCGTGTGGTCGCTCGTAAAAGCCCGAAAAAATCACAAATCTCGAGCTTGGCCTGGCCAGGCGATTTGTTTGCTTTTCACAGGTTTTGGATTTAATTATGACCTGTTTTTGAATCCCCTCCCTCCCCCCTTTCGTCTTGTTTACCCTGTTGAGTTCGATTTGCCGCCACAGTCGCTGCCTTTTGGCGCTCGGCGGCGCAGCAGCGGAACAGCTGTTTGGCGTTTTTAATAAACAATCGTCGGCATTTGGCAGCTCAGTTTGTGAGGAGCGTTCGGCGGACACACATCGCAACTAATCGAGCTCTGGCCAGCTCGTCCCAACGGGCCTATACGGTTCCGACAAGCGCTAAAACCTAGGCAACAAGGCCAAATATCAAAATTTTTAAAAACTAAATCAACAAAAATTTTTAACTCAAGTAAAGCGTGTGCTTCGCTATTCGTGATTATTTGAATAGACAAAAAACAATTTGAAGAGAACATCGCTTTCCGTTGACTGTTTTCGTTTTTTATTGGCCACGGCGTGTGCGGACAGAGCCATTGAACTTTGAAATACAAAAAGTATTTGAAAAATACATAAACAATAATAAATATATTATACACTTTGTTTGCGGTGCGTCGCAGAAAAACGCTTGTTTCTACGCTGCAAGAATTGTTTAAATTTAAATTTCTGCTTTGCCGTTTCCTTCGTAAACAAAATTGTGTCCAGACATTAGCACAAAGAGGTAAATAATATTTTGGATCTATTAATCAAAAACCAAAAGGTGTTTTGAAATCAATTAAAATGTGTTTTGGCCGTTGAATTGAATGGTTTCGACACTCGCCAAGATTTGTGTACAATGTGTAATCAGCAGGAACCTTGGATCCGTTTCAATTTCAAACGAAACTAACAAAAAAGTTGCTTGTGGCTCGGTTCTTGAACGGCCAGCTCTCCTCGAGTGGAAAACTAAACTAAAAACCAGTTGCAGTCACCCGAAATATGCGCGAAGCGCTCCGCAATTTATTCATTTATTTCGCCAAGATGTAAATCATAAGCTGTCGGAGAGCAGGCACGCTGCTGTCGAGTGTCCATTGAAACTCCATTAGAAAAACTGTTCCGAGAAATCTGGCCCAGCATTACGAGCTGTCTATAGCCTCGTCATCGGGCTACACGTGCTTGGGGGCCTCTCTATCGAGAGTCGATGGCTGTACTTGACAACAGTCTGCCGTCGTCTCAGTTTCCGTGCCCGAGTGGAACTATTAGTCAGTCCCGTCCCCCATCGTGTTATTTTTCGGGTTTTATCTAAATGAACGCCTGTATAAATATTTTGCCCGCAGTGATAAGCCCATGTAACCGGCTGGCGGCTGGCTTTGGAGGAACCCGCTCCGGTGACCTTAATTTCAGCTCGTTCAACACGCCGAACTATGTTTGGCCAAAGTCTAATCGCAGTTGGCTATCTCCGCTCTCCGGATTAGCCTACGGTAGCCGGGGCTTATCTAAGTTGGGGATTCATGTCCAATATGGTTAGCTCGGGGGCAAATGTTATTTTCCAATTCATTTTCTCGCTAAATTCCCCGTCAACGTGCTAAATTAACCTATTTATTTGCCTATTACAACTATTCTGAGCTAATTTGAAGGGAAAACTAGAAGGGAAACTGGTGACAGAACGTGGCTGACAACAGTTGAGCTGAAAAAATAAAGTAGCACTACTTTATAATAAAATATTCCATTATCTTGCCATTTATTTATATACTCAAGAGTGTGTAAATAATCTTTGGCAGTTCTTCTTAAGAATACTTGTGAAAAAAGACTTTAAATATTTTATTTATAAACAAATCAAAGAGTAGGGTATTCTTCCACTCAAAATGTTTGTGGAATGAGCTCTTTGTCGTCTCGCTTTTTATTCAGTATACATCTCAAAACAATAATAATCTTATCTAGATGTTAATTATATATCTACGTTCGGAATAAATATATAGAAAAGCACAATGACCCCAATTAATGATCCAAACACGCTCTTGATTGCAGACTAAGCCAAAGCAGCAAATGTGACAACTAACAATAAATTGTGATACAACAACACATGTGAACTCCGCTGGCAGCTGCCCTTGGCTCAATTCCTCAGCCCTCGAGGAACGTCGTTACAAGCATCCCATAGTACAAAAGACCCAACCAACCAGAACTCAGCTCCCATAACTCACTTCAACATGGATTTCGATCAGATTCTGGCCAAATGTGGCGACTTCAATCGCTACCAGTTCATGATACTCGCCCTCTTCGGCTTTATAAATATCATCGTATCGATGGTGAGTTGGTATTCATTTATATTCCCTTTAAATGCTAATAAATTCCCTTTTGCAGCATTACTTTACACAGACAGTCATTAGTTTCGTGCCAGATCACTGGTGCTATCATGATAAGCTAGTGAATATGACCTACAAGGAGATCGGCGAGATCTACGCCCAGTTCGAGAATCCTTCGTGCACCCGGCTGGATGACATCAACGGCCACAATGCCACAGTCAGCAAGTTGGCCTGCGAGCGCTGGATCTACAACTATGACTTTGGCTACAGGAGCATGAACACAGAGGTGGGTCTGGTTTTTATTGTTATTAACAATTAAAACTAACTTTTGATCATTTTTGCAGCTGAACTGGGTCTGTGACTCGGCGTACAAGGCGCGCATTGGCCAGTCTCTGTTCTTCATTGGCTCCGTGGTGGGCACCCTCTTCTACGGCCTGCTGTCCGATAAGATCGGCCGCGTTCCCGCCCTCATCCTGTCCAACTTCTGCGGCTTTGCCGGCGACTTCTCCACCATATTCACCAAGAGCGTGGCCACTTTCACCCTCTGCCGCTTCATTTCCGGCCTGGCAGCCGACACAAACTTCTACCTGATGTACATTATAGGTGGGTTTTCCTCATAGACATTTATTTATTTAAATTAAATTATTTAATTTAATTCCCCAACTAGTCCTTGAATATATCCGCCCCAGCATGAGGACCCTCGGTCTCAACATGGCCGTGGGCCTGTTCTACTGCCTGGGCCTGGTCTTCACCCCCTGGCTGGCGGTGCTGGCCGGGCACTGGCAGATCTACCTGGCCTGCACCTCGCTGCCCATCCTGCTGGTGGTTCTCTACTACTTCGTGGTGCAGGAGAGCGCCCAGTGGCTGGTCACGCGCAACGACATCGACGGCGCCATTGTAAGGCTAAAGCGGGTGGCCAAGTTCAATGGCCGCCGGGTAACGCAGGCGGAGTTCGACGAGTTCCGGCGCCACTGCCAGATGACCCGCGAGATGCAGGGCGGCGACGACAAGAAGCACGCCACCCTCCTGGACATGTTCAGGACGCCGCGCATGCGCAAGAACACGCTCATTCTGTTCTTCAAGAGGTAAGTCTGTCGCCTTTAAGTTTCTAAATATAATTATATAATTAATTACATTTGGTAATTTCCCCTCAGCATGGTCATCACTCTGTGCTACGATGCCGTCTCCCGAAACGTGGAGGGCATTGGCATCTCACCCTTCATCATGTTCTCGATGAGCGCCCTGGCAGTGCTGCCCGCGAGCATCATGCTGGTCCTGCTGCAGGATCGCATCGGTCGCAAGGGCATGGCCTCAGGATCGTTGCTGGTGGGCGGACTCTTCACCGCCGCCGCCGGCATTGCGATCGCGTACCAGCAGCACAACCACAACGCCATCTTGCTGGCCTGCCTGACGATCGCCGCCAGGTTTGGAGTTGCCATCTCCTATGAGTCCGGGTCGCAGTACGCCACCGAGCTGATTCCCACCTGCGTGCGGGGCCAGGGAGTGGCTGCTGTCCATGTGGCCGGGTTTGCGGCATCCTTCCTGGCGCCCTACATCCTCTGGCTGGGCACCTTCTTCAAGGCGGCGCCCTCGATCATCCTGGGCGTGCTCTTCTTCGCCGGCTCCTTTGTGTGCCTGCTGCTGCCAGAGACCCTCAACAGGTTAGTAATCAATGGGGAATAGTAAAGGCTTTATTATAAAGAATTCAACAAGGCAAAAATATTATTATTATTCGTGCTTTTCCTAGCCAAAAATCCTTTAAAGATCATAGTTGATATTTTAAATCACGAAAAGTCATAGCTAATTCCATTATTAAGCAGTTTTTGCTATTTTCCAATAGAGACTCTATTAAAGACTTGAGTTCCAAGTTCATTTATCAAATTTGTAATCAGCAAATACTAATCATTAATCACTCGTCAAAGATCAGGGATAAATAATGACTGTGTTTAATATTTCAATGCCATTTGACAGTATGGAAACTAATTAATTAATTAATAAGATAAGCGAGCTTTTATTTTGTAATTGCAAAATGTATATTCAAATGTGTCAGTAGAAACAGTCATCCGTTTATTGACCCAATTAACTGAATCATGTAGAAGGCTTTTAACAGCTTTTCTTGGGCTTGCTTCTGAAGTTGCCAATGTTTGATCTGAATCTATATTATATAAATTTAATGTACTAAAATTACAAAATGACCCTTTACCTTGCAGGAGCCTGCCCACCACCATCGAGGAGGGCGAGGTGTTCGGCAAGGGCGAGCGCATGTTCGATTTCCCGTGCCTGCAACACGGCCATGACGACGAGGAGTCTGACTCGGAGCTGGAGAAGTACAAGCGCAAGCACTCGCTGATCGACGCCAAGCAGATGGAGTCCTCCGCGAACGGCAAGCGCAAGCAGTCCCTGATCGACGCCGATCGCGAGGAGCAGGCCCTGAAGGATGCCAAGCACTGAGGGGGCGGATCACTAGATCTTAGTTTAGCTAACCAATTTTTGCCTAGACTCTAAGACCCGCAAGCCCCGACCAAACCCAGGATACTGTGGCCATCAGGAGGCCCTAAAATTGTGCTCAGTATGCGGAAGCCTTTTCTTATTTGTATAGTGTGTACCCCAATTATATAAATATAAAGATAAATTTATATATACCTTTATATATACCTACTCTAGCTGGTAACGACCTAGGGTGTAGCTCTGTACATTTAACTCTGTCGAAGAAGATTGTTTTTCCAAAACGCTGATTGTGTATAAGATGGAATCGTATAGTTAACACTTAAGCGGCACAAAATCACTTAACTAAACCAATTGAATATACTTAACGTAAGAGTTTTTCATAAATACTATACACTATACACTGTACATAGGTGCGATACTACTTAGGCCAGTAACTGAATGTTCTATTTTGGATTTCGATCTTTAAGCAAATGAGAACCTTTAAGAAAACTGATAATAATTAATTAAATTTAGAAAACAAATATGAAATATACAAATCAAACTCAACTTATGGATGTTGGAGATCTATTTTAATCTTTTCTGATTTTTTAGAGTCGATTAAGGAAGTCTTATGACTCTAAAAAGCAATTTAAAATTTGGTAGTTGCTGGATAATTTCTATTTTCGTTTAATATTTATAACTGTTGCAGATTTCTGACATTTTTAATTAAAGATACATCGAAACCTCAGTCCTTTATAACAGTGGTGCACTCCGCCATAACTCGCAAGTCAGCAAACTTCGCTGTTTTTTATGACCTCTGCCGGCACACACAGGGCTTAATCTAGGCTTTTTTATGGCTAAATAGCTATTTCTTTAGCTATAGCAATATTATAAAAAATGTTATACGAGTATATGTATTTTTCTCAAACTTTGTTCTAAGTCTAACTCTAACAGTTCGAGGATGTCAATGTATTTCCTGGGCACCTCTGCCTTATAGGGTAGAACTCGCTACAATTATATTTACATTATTGTATTTATTGTGAAAGAAAAGGAGTACATCATATATATTTATACCAGTTCTGTTTCGATTATATATACGGGTTAGATAGGTGTAGTATAAAAAAACGGTGTTGCTTCGATTACTATGCATCCTTCACATGAGTAATAACTATCAGACCATTCGGTTACAGGGGTCGGGGTCGCCCCATCATCAGGTTGTGCAATTAGCAGGTAGATTAAGCAGTAATTTCGTATCAGGTGCATCGCTCTCTAGGGTTCAGACTTGAGGTCCTCATGCTGGGTCAGACTTTCGCGGCGTTTGTGGAAGCATGGGAAGTACAGGCAGCTCTCGTTCATGGCAAAGCGTTCGCCATCGGCCAGGGTCTCCGGTAGTTTCCTAAATAAGATAATTTACTTTAAATTTTCAGTATATTTCAAAATATTTCCACTTACTTGTGCAGAGTTTCCGGCAGCGACAGGCAGAGCAGGGCGCCCAGGAACATCAGGCAGCTGATGAAGATCGATGGCAGGGGCTTGTAGTACTGCGCCAGGTAGATCACGTAGAAGGCCAGTGAGCTGGAGGCCAGGCCCACCACGTGGATGTTGGACACCGCCTGGCCCCGCACGCTCGTCGGTATGATCTCCGCCGCGTACTGGATTTCCGCGTCGTAGGAGACGGTTGATCCAAAGCGACCTAGAGCCACCATACATGCCAGCAGGACGGCGTTCTCGTTGGGATCCAAGACGGCGATCAGGAAACCAGTGGCGGCAGTGATGATGCCGCCCACAAAGAGTGCTCCGCAGGCCATGCCCTTCCTTCCGATCTTATTCTGCAGCAGGAGGATGGTAAAGCCCGCCGGCAGGTAGACGCTGGAGGTAAGCGAGAAGAGCTTGAAGGGTGAGGAGCCCAGGCCCTCCATATTCCGGTTGATGACGTCGTAGGAAAGCGTGATGATGACCCTGATGTAATGGATTTTGATTAAATTATAATATATTTGGGATCCTCTATAGGAACCTACGATTTAACCAGCAGCGTGGTAGTGAAGCGACGAAGCCTGGGGCTCTTGAACATCCCCAGGAAAGTGTCCGTCTGCTTGTTCAGCTTGGCCTCCTCGTTCATCTTCTCGCGGTAGTGCTTCACGAACTCGTCGAACACGGAGTCCTCCACCTGGCGGCCATTGAACTTGGCCACACGCTTCAGGCAGGCCACCGCCTCGTCGTACTTCTTCTTGGTCAGCAACCACTGGGCACTCTCGCAGATTAGCAGCGGGTAGATGAGCACTCCCAGGGCGGGCAGCGAGGCCAGCCAGAGGTAGCGCCGCCAGTTGCCGATCCACATGGCGAGCCAGGGCGAGGTCATCAACCCGAAGCAGTAGAACACGGCCAGGATGATGTTCAGGCCGAAGGTGCGGCGCTTGGGGCTCAGGTACTCGAAGACTGCGGGATAAATTAATTTAAGCGGGTTTTTTCAGAAATATTGATTAAAATGTTCGCCTAAATAGTCTCTTATTATAGTTAAAATATGAAAGACTTTAAACTCACCCAAGATGTACATGAGATAGTACATGGTGTCCGTGGACAATCCCGACACAAATCTTGAGAAGGCAAACCAGGGCAGCGTGTGCACGAAGGAGGTGATGAAGTCACCAGTTGCTCCGGAGATGGCCGCCATCAGCATGGCCGGCAGCCGGCCAATGTGATCCGAGAGGAAGCCGAAGGTAATGGTGCCCACCACGGAGCCCAGGAAGAAGAAGGACTGGCCAACCGCCGGCTGGTGGGACTTGTCGCAGACCCACTTCAGTTCGGTGGTCAGGCTCTCGTAGCCGTTCTCCCGCTCGAAGATCCAGTCTTGGCAGGACTCCTCCTCCGCGGCCACGCCAGTGCCATTGATCACACCCGCGAGCAAAGTGCAGGAGGAGTGGGAGACGTTGGAGTAAATGGAGCGCAGCTCAGAGGCACTCAGGCCCATCAAGTCGTCATGGGAGCACCTGATGGGGAAGATTACTTACATTTTTACTTAAATTAATTATTTAAAAGTCTTACCAATGCTCTGGTGTAAAGGTGATCAGAGTCTGGGAGAAGTAGTGAAGCGAGCTGAGAATATTCGTGTAGCCGTACAGAATGAGCAGGACAAACTGGAAGCGGCCGAAGTTCCCGCACTTCTCCAGCACACGATCGAAATCCATTACGAACGATCTCTAGGTTAGCTTCACTGGATCTTTGGATATACCTACTATATAGAAGGGGAGAGACACTTTGTTTTTGTGATCTTGGCGCTGCGACTTTCAGGCAAAAGGCCAGCTACATTCTGTCTGTGCGCGCAGTATTTTGACGCTTGGCTTTGGCCGGCGGCTGCCTTATATAGATATAGTATAGCGCCAAGATATAGGCGTTGCCTCCGATTAGCCTGGGCAATTAGAAACAGAGATTGGACCGGGCTATCTCCGAGCATCTTCCCCGCTTTTTTTTGGGGTGTGTGCCGATGATAACGAGCTGAGGCCAGAGCAAACATTCAGTCGAACAGGTGAACGAGCATCCCTACTACACAGGATCTATATATTTGTTTAACTAGTGCTAAATCGAAATGTTTATGGAATTAATATAGAATTACTATGCCTAATGTAGTAATATTTTTTGAATACTTAGCTGCCTGTGACCTTGGCTGAAAGAAGCCCTTACGAACAGGGCTTAGACGAACTGCGTCTTTCGCCGGGTTGCCTTATCAGGCATTTAACTTGGTCAACTGCCCGAGTGACGGACTTTCTCGAAAATTTTCGGCTTGTTGACTTTGTCTTAGATTTATAATAGATTTAGCGGCAGCTGCCGTGCTGTAAGTCACGCCTGAACGCCTGAGTCTGTTTAAGGGGGGATTAACCGGATACGGGAATTCTTTGTTTGGCGCCTGACACTTTAATGTGTTCCCCCGTTTAGAGATATAGATTATATATAGTATAGATTACAGGTCTGATTCTCGCAGGCGCCAGCCGAAGCTGAAGCCCCTCAAAATGCAATAAGAGCTCTCTTATCTGGGCGTGGCAGTAAAAGTTCCGGAACCATCGGCGTGATCCGCATAAATCACACCCTAGACAGGCTCTTCGAGAGTTTGAACGTAAGAGGGGACCCTAAACAAGCGTAATAGATGTCTGGGCTCTTTATTACTAAAGATGTGCAATGCTTTCCGGATATGGTGAAATCGTAAGCCTTTATGTCTGTAAGCTTTTATGTCTTTAAGCCCTTAAGCCCTTAAGCCCTTAAGCCTTTAAGCCTTTAAGCCCTTAAGCTTTTTAGTGATAAGTATAACTTTAAGAACCCCCGATAAAGCCTTAAGAGACCAGTAAACATTTTTGTTATTGTTTCGTGTGGTTTTTCCTTTATTTTTACAGTGTTTTTTATACATTTACTATGGCTACTTTGTATGATTGTTGGCTGACTCCAACTGAGATGCGGATTTGTCTGTCTGCTGTCTGCGGGCAAAGCAGGGAAAGAAGTACCACTTCTCGCCCTTGGCGAACACCTCGCCCTCCTCCAAGGTCTGTGGCAGTTGTCTAGGGAATAAAGGAAGATATTTAATTATAAGAAACTGGAAGTGAAATCTCCTTTCGAAAACTCACTTGTTCAGGGTCTCGGGAAGAGTCAGGCACAAGCCCGCCCCGATCAGCAGCAGGAAGCTGATGAGCAGCGAGGGCAGCGGCTTGAAGAAGGTGCCCAGGAAGATGATGTACGGGCTGCAGAAGGCGAAGGCATTGCCCACCACATGGATGTTGGCCACACCGCGTCCCCGCACGCTGGTCGGAATGATTTCCGCCGCGTACTGGGCCTCCGCGTCGTAGGCCACCGTGGCCCCAAACCTGCCCAGGCTCACCATGAAGCCCAAGAGTATCGAGTAGTCCGCGGGATCGAGGATGGCCACCAGGTAGCCAGTGGCCGCCGTGATTATGGCGCCCACGAAGAGCGAGGCGCAGGCCATGCCCTTGCGCCCGATCTTGTTCTGGAATAGGATGATGACGAGGCCGGCGGGCAGGTAACACAGTCCCGAGAAGGAGAAGAGCTTGAAGGGCGATAATCCCACGCCCTCCACATTACGGCTCAGGATATCAAAGGCTATGGTGATGATCATGCTGTAGAGAAGGGAAAGGAGTTGGAGAGCTTCTCAAGGACTTTGTCTCGCCTCAACTTACGATTTGATCAAGAGGATAATGGTGAACTTCCTCAGCCTCGGAGTCCTGAGCATGCCCATAAATGTGTCCGAGGATGTCTTCTGTGCGGTGTTCAGCTTCTCGCGATAATGCTTGATGAACTCGTCGAAGACGGAGTCCTCCACCTGGCGCCCATTGAACTTGGCGATGCTCCGGAGACTGCTGACCGCCTTGTCGAACTTCCCCTTGGTCAGCAGCCACTCGGCGCTCTCGTGGAGAAGCAGAGGGTAGATCAGCATGCCCAGGGCCGGCAGAGAGGCTGCCCACAGGTAACTGCGCCAGTTGCCCAGCCAGATGGCCATCCAGGGCGAGATCACCAGGCCGATGCAGTAGAAGACGCCCAGGATGATGTTCAGCCCGAAGGTGCGGTGCTGCGGACTCAGGTACTCGAAGACTGAAAGGAAAGTGATTAGTTTTCGAACCTTCGAAGTCTAGTGCTGATCTCGCCTACCCAGGATGTACATTAGGACATACTGAGTGTCCATGGACAGGCCGGAGATGAAGCGCGAGAACGAGAACCAGGGCAGGCTGCTCACGAAGGAACTGAAGAAGTCTCCGGAGGCTCCTGTCAGAGTGGACAGAACGCAGGCCGGCAGCCGACCAATGCGATCGGCCAGAAAGCCAAAGAAGATGCTGCCCGTGACGGAGCCGATGAAGAAGAAGGACTGACCCACCGCCAGTTTGTAGGCGTCGTCGCACACCCACTCGAGCTGTTGTCATAATGCCGGACGCCAGTGTTTAGTCTCGAAAAGTGTATACTACTTTTGGGCTGAGCACTTACCTCGGTGGTGATGCTCTCGTAGTTGCTTTCCCTGGCGAACTCCCACGCCTCGCACTTGACGTCGCGATATGAGACGAGATCACTATCAAATTGGCGAACACTGCAGGAATCCACCTCCGCGTGGGTGAAGTTCCCGGGCAGGTCTTTCAATGACTCTGAACATCTGAAAGAAGGCATCGATGACTTAATATTTGAGGGATTTCTTTTAAGAGATTCTTTAGAATTTGTTGTATAAATAATAAATATTTGTAGGATAAACAAAATGGTAAAAGGACAAGCTAGGAATTAATATTTTGAAAGCGATTGAACTAATAAGGTTTTATTTCAAATGAAGAAATTTATTTAAAAAATTTAACTCATTAAATTTAATTTTTATTCGGTTATTTCTCACTAAGTAGTTGATTTCTTTTTTATTTTAACAAATTTGTATAAGCAACGCAAGACTTTACTTTGTGGTTGAAATTTACTATTGTTTAAATTTTTATGGCCAAGAATTTCATAATATTTTTCCAACCTGAATGCGGGCGTGAAGCTGATGAGGGTCTGGGAGAAGTAGTGGAACGACGACACTATATTCGTGTATCCGTAGAGGCCCAGGAGCAGCACCTGGTAGGGGCCAAAGTTGCCGCACTTTTCCAGGACGCGCTGGAGATCCATATTTCGCCACTCACGAACCTTCTGCGATCGCGAACCAGCGACTGATGCCCCCAAAGCGGTCCCAGCAGGTGGGTATATACCCGAATCTGGATGGGAACCCGAGTACGAACCCAAATCCGAGTGCGAGTGCTGACTATATGGCTATATCGCGCTAATACACTGCAAACAGTGAATATCTGCCGCTAGTTTTATCTCGCGAGGAAAGCGTTTGAACCATTTCCGACGTCTGGCTTCTGTTGGCGTGTGTAGAGTTTCGGTCGGAATCGGATCGGATCTCTATATCTAATTATGACGCCCGCTGAGCATAAGTTTGCCCGCCTTATCTCTATGGGAGTTTTAGGGGAAATAAATGGAAGCTGTCGGGCAAATAGAAACAGCTTAATCTGGTCAAACATTGTCGCGTCTGTATTACAGGGTGCTACTGTTCTGAACACTTGGAAATCAGAAGTATACGGAATTCAAAGGTATATTCATATATTTAAATCATTATATAAAGTGCATTTTAAATTTAAAGTGTGATTTCCTTGCAAGGTATTAACATTTTACCATTTCCGAAGAGGTTAAAGAGGAAATTTCGATCTTATAAAATGCAGTTATATATATATATTCTGTATCAGCGTTCTTTATACTGGTTTGACACTGTATATAAAATTTCATTAATGAGAGGTTTCATAAGAAGCTACTTTTATTATAAATTAAATGCGTTAAATTGGAATAACCGTCATACCCATACAAGCGATTCATTTAAACTTTGATATTTCCTAAAGACCCGTCTCGGCTTTGCACGTGTGCAATGGAAACTAATTATCGTCCTCGCTGAATCTTAATATTTCTGTCCATACATAAAATACACATAAACGGGTTCAGACAGTTATAGCGACTTTCCTTTATACATATGTATGTAAGACTGTGTAGGAGAAAGACAGAGTAACAGCAGTATACCAGCAGAATTTATACTACAGAAGAGTACCATCAGAGCTTAAAAAAACCGCAGAACAACATTAGACGAACAGCAGGCAGCAGGCAAACAGCAGAAAAACAACAGAGGAACAGGAGAAGCAGAAGCAACTGCAGAATAACAGCAGAAGCATTAGTAGGAAAACAGCAGAAATGATCAGTACAGCAGCAGAATAAAGGCAGTAGGCATAATAATAAAATCGAGCTGAGCTAATACCTCCGCTTACATGTATACGCATAGACTTTATTTTATTTTCTAGTTACATATAATTAAAATATTATATACGTCACTGATACCTCTGATACCCATCCAATTATACTATAATCTGACGACTGCTACAGACTAAATATACTCAAAAGTAGACGGACGATTCCGTCGAGTGCGTGGGCATCTTGGCGCTCTGGGTGGCCAGCGTGGTGGCCGATTGGGTGCGCTTCTCCAGGAAGCTGAAGGTGTACCAGCGGTCGTTCTTGCCGAAGTTCTCGCCATCCTCCAGCGAGGTGGGCAGCGTGCGATGGAGCGTCTCCGGCAGCAGGAGGCACAGACAGGCTCCCAGGAGGGAGAGCAGGCCCAGGATGATCTCCGGCAGCGGTGAGAAGATGCTCCGCGTGTGCAGGATGTAGGCGCTGAAGAAGGTAAAGGCGTAGCCCGCCACATGGACGGCGGCCACGCCCTGGCCACGCACGCAGGTGGGGATCAGCTCGGTGGCATACTGGGCACCAGAGTTGTAGGCCACCGTCACCCCGAAGCGACCGATGACCGAAAGGCTGACCAGTAAAGTTGTGGCTGGAAGAAGGGAGTTTATTATTTAATATTAAGAAATAAAATTCGTTGCAGTCAGAAGCTAGACAATAATTGTGCCCATAAAGCTCAAACTTACTTCTGGCGGACGCGGAGGCGGCAAAGAGGATGCCCCCGGTGACCGAGATGAAAATGCCACTCAGCAGCAGCGAGGCGGAGGCCATTGCCTTGCGTCCGATGCGATCTTGCAGAGCGATGATGAGCAGGCAGGCCGGCAGAATGGCGGTGGCGCTCAGCGAGAACATCATAAACGGCGAAATGCCAAGGCCCTGGACGTTCCGCGAGACGGCGTCGTAGCAGAGGGTGATGACCATGCTGCGCGTGGGTGGATTGGGTTGGATGGGTGGAATTGGGGGAATCATGCTGATCGCAGACTACTCACGACTTGAAGAGGAGGATGAGGGTGTTGCGGCGCAGGCGAGGCGTCTTGAACAGGTGCAGCAGGTGTGGCGAGGCCTTCTGGTTCTGCTGGCTGAACTTGCACTCCTCCACGAACTCCTCGTAGGCGCTCTCCTCCACCTGCCGCCCGTTGATCCGGGCCACTCGCTTCAGGCAGACCACGGCCTGGTCGTACTTCTGCTTGGAGATCAGCCACTGAATGCTCTCTGGGACGATGAAGTAGAAGAACGGCACCACCAACAGAGGTAGCGAGGTGACCAGCAGAAAGCACCGCCAGCTGCCCACTAGCACGGCGATCCAGGGTGCTGCCATCGAGCCCAGGCAGTAGAAGAAGCCAATGCAGATGCTCAGGCCAAGAGTGCGCAGCGAGGGACGCATGTACTCCATAACTGGTCAAGGAACAAAATATATTTCCGAGGTAAAACTTGAGCCTACAATACCCACCCAAGATGTACATCATCACAAAGTTGCTGTCCGTGGCAATGCCCGAGATCAAGCGGAATGTGCAGAAGAGCGTCAGGCTGGTGCCCCAGATGGTCAGCAGGTTGCCGGCCAGGGCGATCATGTTGGCCACAATCAGGATGGGCAGGCGGCCTACGAGGTCGGCCAGGTAGCCGAGCACCATGGAGCCCACCACGGAGCCCACAAAGAACATGGACTGGCCGAGGGTGAGCCGCCAGGCGTCGTCGCATATCCAGTCCATCTCGCTGGTGAAGCTCTGGTAGCCCATGTACAGCTCATAGTCGTAGCTGTGGCAGGTGCCGGACGCGTTCTGCCCCAGCGGCAGGCAGCTGGACGCCTCCGGTGGCTCGAAGTTGGCGGGCAGCCCGTCTGCACACCTGGGCGGATGAGCGACGTGTTAAGTATACGACATGGGGGACGACGGGCATATACGCACCAGTACTTGGGCACGAAGCCGATGATCGTCTGGGAGTAGTAGTGGAGCGCCGATAGCACGTTGACCAGGCAGAAGAGCAGCAGCATCAGCAGCTGCAGCCGGCTGCAGTCGCCGCACTTCTCCAGAATCTTGTCCACCTCCAACATGGTGCTCTTACGCACTGGCACCACCTGCATCCAGTCACACCGCTGTCTGTGTCCTCATCTTCGCCGCCGCATCTGCAACTTGCTTAATTGTCCGAATGAATTTCGTTTGCTTAATTTGCAAAACCAATTAGAGCGCTCGCCAGTTCTCGCCAGACCGAGATCATAAGTAATTCGTGTAGATTCTGTTTGACAGCTGTAGGCTTTCGTCACATATTTTCCGAAGTTTTACTGAGTCCTTAACGGACGTTTACTGGCCGTAGATCGTTAAAACTGCCACGCTTTTCACACTTTGTGGACATTCAGGTAATGAAAATAATATTTTATTTGGACATTCTTAAAGATCGGAGTGCTTTGTCAACTAACTAAGTGAAAATATGACCTCTATGGTTGCTTGGCACTAGATAAAATTCCCCTATTAAAATGTGCTCAATTATTCTAACAAGTCTTAGCTGTTCCGTGCAGCACTTACACCTGCGTGTTTTAGAAATGCACTGATTATTATACGAATTCAGTCTCCTGGGTGCAGATATATTTTTTAAAAACAATGCTACAAAATTCCAGATAAGAAACCGAATCAACGAATTGCCTCAGATTAAATCTGTATAGTCACTGACCGAGAATCGCGGGTCTCGAGCGAAATGGCGATGTCAACCGCACGGAACGAAAGTAAAGTTTAATGTGGCGCTTTCGACTTGCCTGCACTCGTATTTTTGCGAAAACGAAATTGCACAATACATGAATGATACAAACAGGAGAGTGTATGCACTTAAGAATACTCATTACTCATGCAATCAATTTTACTGATGCCAAACCTAAAAGTATTTCGTAGGCTTCTTATTACAAAGATTATTGCTAGAATATTTATATTATAAAATCGTAATTTACCTTACACGTTTTCCGATAAGCAAGCTAGTAAATAATTGGGACGATGAAACAGCAATATTTGATAGGCCTTTGTTATGGCTGACTGCAGCGACGAGGAGATAAATATAGATTTTTGGGCTCTGTGATTGCCAACATGCAAAGCTGTTTATTTACAGTTATTATAGCGACGATTTCACGAGTGACGTCAAATCAGGCAATACTTTGTAGTTGCCAGCCGATGGAGTTCTACGTCTTTATTATTATTAGTACATATTGGATGGATTTTATTAGGAAAACAAATCAAATTTAAGGCGGTGTTACTCTTGGCTGTAGCTATTAGAGATTTAACTAAGTCTATTAAATTCTTAAATAAATTATAATATATTAGCCTATAAATTATCACAAAATTAGTAAAACGTTTTAAGAAGTAAGCTTTACAAACTTATGAGACTATCTCTTCGATTTCTTTGTAACATACTTTCTTGAAATTCCACAATAAAATATGAAGTAAGGAAGTAGTGCCATGGATAACTTATTTTATGTGAAGAAAACAATACTTTGTCCCCATAACAACAATAATTTTATTTAAAAATATTTACCTTTTAATTGGAATAGCAAATACATTTTCTTTTGATTTTCAAATCGTGATTCAAGGTCTAGTTTTTGTCAGTTTATTTTTAGCAAACTAATAATAGAAATTCAAAGCTTATACTTTCGGTAATAGGTGTAATCAGTCTTCGATCGGATATTTTATTAGATGACAGACAATGAGCAATGTACAATGAGCTTAAACAAATAGATCCCTGTTCCACTGCCGTACATCCATCTTCATCAGTCTTAGGCCCTCGCTCATACACTTTCGACCCCAGGACTTTCTTGTTTTTTGTGAAAGCACGGAAAGTACAGAAAGCTCTCGCCCAGAGCGAACTTCTCGCCATCCGCCAGGCTATCGGGCAGCTTCCTGGAAGGAAAAAACCTTAGTTAAGAAGACCAAGGAGCCTCCCTTAATTGCAACTCACTTGTTCAGGGTTTCCGGCAGGGTGAGGCACAGACCGGCGCCGAAGAACATCAGGCAGCTGATGAAGATCGAGGGCAGGGGCTTGTAGACCTGCGCCAGGTAGATCACGTAGAAGGCCAGCGAGCTGGAGGCCAGGCCCACCACGTGGATGTTAGACACCGCCTGGCCCCGCACGCTCGTCGGAATGATCTCCGCCGCGTACTGGATCTCCGCGTCGTAGGAGACGGTGGCTCCGAAGCGACCCAGGCCCACCATTATGGCCAGCAGCAGGGCGTTGTCCGTGGGATTGAGGTAGGCTATCAGGAAGCCCGTGGTGGTGGTGATGACACCTCCCACAAAAAGTGCTCCGCAGGCCATGCCCTTGCGCCCGATCTTGTTCTGCAGCAGGAGGATGGCCACCCCCGCCGGCAGATAGACGATCGAGGTGAAGGAGAAGAGCTTGAAGGGCGAGGAGCCCAGACCCTCCATATTCCGGTTGACCACATCGCACGAGAGGGTTATGATGACGCTGGGCAGAGAGGGAAACGCATTCATGGGAGTTAGCGGGTTTAAAAGGCAGAACACGTACGATTTCAGCAGCAAAGTCAGGGTAAATCGGCGCAGACGAGGCGTCAAAAACATGGCCATGAAGTTGTCCTCCTGACTGCTGATCTTCAGCTCCTCCTGCGCCCTTTGGCGGTAGTGCTTCACGAACTCGTCGAACACGGAGTCCTCCACCTGGCGGCCATTGAACTTGGCCACACGCTTCAGGCAGGCCACCGCCTCGTCGTACTTCTTCTTGGTCAGCAGCCACTGGGCGCTCTCGCAGATCAGCAGCGGGTAGATGAGCACTCCCAGGGCGGGGAGCGAGGCCAGCCAGAGGTAGTGCCGCCAGTTGCCGATCCAGATGGCGGCCCAGGGCGAGGTGACCAGGCCGAAGCAGTAGAACACGGCCAGGATGATGTTCAGGCCGAAGGTGCGACTCTTGGGGCTCAGGTACTCAAAGACTGCAATAAATATAAGTAATATATATATCTTTGAAAGAAATCCTAATTTGAATGAACTTACCCAGGATGTACATGAGATAGTACATGGTATCCGTGGACAGGCCAGACACAAATCTGGAGAAGGCGAACCAGGGCAGAGTGTAGACAAAGGAGGTGGCAAAGTCGCCCGTGGCTCCACACAAGGTGGCCATCAGCAGGGAGGGCAGGCGTCCAATGCGATCCGACAGGTAGCCAAAGGTAATGGTGCCCACCACGGAGCCCATGAAGAAGAAGGACTGGCCCACCGCCGAGTGGTGGGACTTGCCGCAGACCCACTTGAGCTGGTTTTAGGTCAACATTAATATTATTTCTTGAATTGGTGGATAGTGTAAATGCCTACTTCAGTGGTGATGCTCTCGTAGCCACTCTCCCGCATGAAGATCCAATCCTTGCACTCGCCACCCTCTGCGACCACGCCCGTGCCATTGACTACGCCCAGCAGGAGAGTGCAGGATGGGTTGGATGTGTTTGAATACACCGAGTGCAGCTCCTCTATGCTGAGTCCTTCGAGATCAACATGGGAGCACCTGGAGTGGGATAAGTTAGTGTACATCCTTTTGTGGCCAGGTGAGTCCTACCAATGCTCGGGGGTGAAGGTGATGAGGGTCTGGGAGAAATAGTGCAGCGAGCCCAGAATATTCGTGTAGCCGTACAGCAGGAGGAGCACCACCTGGAACCTTCCATAGTTGCCGCACCTGTCCAGAACCTGACTAAAATCCATCGTCGAGACTACTGCCAATTTCCAACTCTCTCCGGGAACTGACCAGAAGCTATAAAGCTACGACCGTACAAATACCAAATAGAAATGTTTCGTCAGCGGAAAACAGATGGAGTTTTATGGGCTGCGAAGATATATTCCCCATTGCTTTGGCAGCTGGAAGCCCTGCAATCGGCCCCGAGATGTCACATCCATCGCCAGGGACTGAGCCAGCAGCTTAGGGTTCTTCAATTAGCGTCTGGCTTTTCTACTCAACCTTCTTAACGACAATGTTGCATTAGCCTGACATTCTGGCTGATCAATTGCTTTGATCTTCTGGCTAAAAATAGTTAAAACATATGACATCGACATGGACTGGCACGACTCTGGTTCTCTGCTACACTTAGTCGTTGGTCGGTAACAGCCACGGCGGAACAATGCATGCAGCTGTCAATAGTTCTCCAGATGGCAGATACAAATTTGCGGCCATAAATTAAGCGCACAAAACGGTAAACCGAAGAATTGTCGCAGACACTTGGCCGGATAATTGAAAGTGAATTTAGTTGGAATGAATCACGAAGAGTGTATATTCTGGCTCCATGAATTCTTAGTACCCTTTATCTTTGGATTTAAGCATCACATTTCTTTAAGTCATCAAATCTATCTTCTATCAATTTTTTTCTTGGTGTTTAGTCGTTAAATAATAATAAATAAAACGAATTTCATTCAAGCAAACTGCACATCTTTAAAAGCTGAACTTAAATATAATTATTAAACAAAGCACCATTGCCAAATCGTAATTATAAGATATCTAATGTCTTCCATTGACTTTTCCGACACCGATGAGTGTCTCTTTCAGGTGAATCTCCTTTGACTCTAGACACCTCTTTGAAGGGTATTATTAATGACATTATTTGCCCAGACTGCCAGAGTCTTTTCGGCTCGATCTGTGGGCCAGACTAATGTGCCGGCATATCGGCGCGTTGACCTTTCCGCTTTATTAGGCTGTTGTAGCTGCTGCAGTCCATGGCTTTGGGCCCGCTCCAGGCACTCTTAATTCAATTGCAGAACGATTGACCTTTTGCGTATGCGCAGCAACTGCCATTTCCAATTCATATGGAAGCGAATCGAAGACCGATCAGAGCGGAGCGGCTTGTGTTCTGCTCGGCTAATTACGCGGAGCAGGTCCTAGGTTAGGCGATGTTAATTTAACATTTCAATTGTGTGCAGCCAAATAAATTCTCACATAATTGCCAAAAAGTCGCGATGTCCGTCCAAGTGGGAATCGAACGGCGAATCGAAAACAAAAGTGAAAGGGCAACGCTCTGACTGTGGCTCTGGGGTCCCTTTAAATGGTTTAGCGGAAGAATAACCTTTCTAAGTCGACACGATAACTGCGCCAAAGTTGAGCCAGGCACACGATTTGCCGCCGCCAGGTGGGCAAGAGGCCACCGCCACCCCGTCCCTGCTCCGCTTACCAACAACAACTCCTCTGCCAAGCTGCTCCAGCGCCATGTGCATGATCGCTGGCTGAACCTGGCTGAACGACTCGGCCGGGTCTCTCTTGATCTCGAATTAGTGTATTGCCTCGGCTGCTGCGCCATGTGAAGCGGGCGACATTTGGCGCCGGTTGGCAGTATAAATGGCCAGAACGCGCGGCCAGGGCCTGCAGTTTGGGTTACTCCTTCTAGCGCGATCGTCGTCGAATTCAAAGCTCCTCTCAACATCCACTCTCAGAGGTGGTGTGTGTGTGTGTGAGCTGAGCCTGTGACAACTGTGAGCGAGTGGCAAGGATACCGTGCAAAAGGACAACGTTATGCTGAAGGTGTGAATAGAGAGGATACAAATATAAGCAGAGCATTTTATTAAATGGATCTTATAAGCATTAAAGCATCCTACCTATAACTTTGACCATATTAAGTGGTTATTTTACGAGAAAAAGTTATAAAATTTCGAATTAGGAAACCACTGAAAATGAGGGATAAGATTGATTCTAAGGTGGAAGCTAGAAATCAAGGAAATAAATAGCAATTGAATATAAACAATTGTTGGATTAAACAGAACAGTATTATAGCACAATTATTTATTTACGTATTAATCTGAAATCGAATTAAATATGTGCTCCTATCAGCATTTATTAAAGTTAATAATTGTTTAGAGTAACAGAAACGTAATCTGAAATTTTATAAAAAATTAACACCGACTAGTATTAACTTTAATTTAGTTATTTCCATAATTCCACCTGAAACTTCAAAAGAATAATTATAAATTAATATTAAAAACCCATCACTTAACTTACTCTCAATTTTCTCTTGTCCAGATTTCCCTGCTGAGCGCCGTGCTCGGCATCGCCTATGCTGGCGTGATCGGACCCGGGCCATATTACGGCGGCCCAGCCGGACCAGGACCGCTGCACTCTTATGGAGGCTATGCGCCGCCGCCCGCCCACGGCCCCTATCCCGGTCCGTATGTGGCGCCCAAGCCAGCCGCTCCCGAGCCCTACGACCCGGACCCAAAGTACTCCTTTGGCTATGACATTCAGGACGGGTACACCGGGGATCTGAAGTCGCAGCACGAGACGCGGCACGGCGACGTGGTAAAGGGCAGCTACTCGGTGGTGGATCCGGACGGCACCAAGCGCACCGTTGACTACACGGCGGATCCCCATCACGGCTTCAATGCGGTGGTGCGCAAGGAGCCGCTGGCCTACAAGGCACCGGCTCACCTGGCACCAGTCCTGGCCCCTGCACCCGCACCAGCTCCTGCCTACCACCACCTGGCCGGTCCGGCTCCGGCACCACCACTTCCGCCGGTGCCCAAGGCTCCCCTGCTCTCGTATCCGCTGGCCCTGAGTGGTTACCACCGGGCTGGACCTGCTCCCGCACCAGCTCCCGCTCCTGCTCCTGCACCAGCCCCTGTTCCAGTGCCGGTGGCTGCTCCCGTTCTGCCCTCCGCCCACTTCCATGCCGCCTATCCAGCCCTGGCACACAGCCCCTATGCCCACTATCCGGCTCCGGGTCCGGGACCCGCTCCGGTGGACCCCCACGCCTACTATCACCACTGAGCGAGCAATGTTCCCCACGATCTGATCTGATTTGATTCGACTCTATCGACTTTATCTATCGCACGCAGCTTACACTGACCCAAAACTGAATCTCCGGCTTACTCTGTGCCACTCAATCTCTTCCGCTGTGTTCTTCGAGGGATTTGATAGCGATCCGATGTGTAGATTGACTTTAGGATACGCCTAACCCCCTGTACATATCCTAAGCATATGTTGTTGAATGGTTAGTCTAGACTTTAGAGAAATAAACTAAGAAACCCAACTAAGAAAGCCCAAAACCTTCCTTAAAGAAATTAGAAAGACGGCAGCTTAACGCAATTGATGTGTTTTATTTATTGTATCAACTTTTTCGCAATGGTTCATATATGTATATGTTATATGATATCGTATGTGGCATATCTCATATGTATAATTTATCTGATTATGTATAAATATATGTATGCGTGTTAGTTGTATATAAACGTTTCGAGTATGTCACCGTATGATATAAATAAGTTTAGTTCAATGCAAATTTCCATTTGTATATTTATGTTTGTGGTATTTTCTTTTTTTTTGTAATAGGTTCTATGCGCTACCATTCGTAGAACAGATTGAAATGTGTACGATATCGTTATAGACTTGCTCCTCCCTTATCATCGTCATGTTGAATGCGTTTTGGTCTCGCTGCACTCGATTAGGTATACAATTTAAATACGATTATAGTCCTTAGTTTTGTAATAAACGGTATCAAAAGATAGGTACGATTGAGTCATGCCTGCTACCACTAAATTAATTTCCAAGCTTCTATTCCAACACAAACGATTCGATTAGTTGCCTTGTATCTGTCTGATTGATGTGTGATGTGTGTTATTTTGGGTTTTTGTTATTTTGGTATTTAAACTAAGGGCTTTTAGGCTGAGATACCATACAAAGTGCTGTGCTCTTGAGGCCTTTACAATTGGACACAATTTAGCTAAGTTCGGCTAACGATCTGCTTAGAATAAGAGACTAATGTACGGTGTACTTACGATAAATAAGCGGCTAATATAGCTCACAATATTCCTTGACAAGTGTATAATATTTAATTCATAATTCTTCGTTGATTGTTTGGCGTCGTCTCCCATATCCTCATTTTAAATCTACCATAGACAACCACTGGATGATGAAGACTATTTCGGGATATGCTTGAATTACTTTGCTTGATATCGTTATCGTTATCGTTATCGCTATCGTTAATCGTTAGTCAGTATAAAATTGGGGGGGTCAAACAAATGGCAGCTTTGGCTATTCTCAACTCAGATCTCAGTTACAAGACGCTTGATGCCTTCGATAAATTCGTCCTCTACTACATGCTCCTATATGTTAGTGGTACGAGTATATGCTTTTGAATGGGATATGTTTCACTAGTGATTAGATAGTTGATTTAAGCATCGGTTTTGGTTCATTTGTTTATAACTTGAAACGGAGGGTTTTCTTTTATTAAACTTGATTGGTTGGTTAGGTTATTGGTAGGACGCCTATTCCATTTGGTTTGGTTCGGTACGGTTAGAAAAATACTCATAGTTGGGACATTTCACTACACAGAAGTGGATGAAAATTTAGCTAACTGCATTTGTAAGTTAGTATATATCTATTTATATAATTCGTTCTATATTTAAAGTGCCTGGAAATTCTAGTGACAAGTGGAACCTAGTTAAGACAAACAAAACGATAGTTCAGAAACAGAAATTATAATTATAGTTCCTAAATCTCTCTTTCAATATTGTCCTCATTTTCGTACTTAATTTTTTAGTAATTTGGTTAACTAAGGGTGGAAGTTTCAAGGTGAATAAACTCATAAGTATTATAGAGAAGTATATAGAGCTAGTATCCGATATTTATATATATATTTGTGTGTGTATATTTATTGATCTGGGGCATATCTAGGTTAAAACGTTACTCTCTCTCTCTCTTTGCTATATCCTTTGCTTATATTGATGTATTGTACGATATTGGGTAGACATCTAAATTTATCGATTCGATTAGTTCTTTGTGGTATTTTTAGGTATGTTAAAGCAGTTTTCGATATATATCTGAGTTATCCGTGTGTAATTTGACTAGTTGCATTGGAATGTTGTGGATTATCTAATTTAGTTCATGGTTCTGGGTGATTCGATATTAGATAGATTCGATTCGATAAAATAGATAGAAAAGGTGGTCCATTTAGTGATCGTATTCGTCAGCATATGATTAGGTTCACGGAGATCGCGATATCTACAACTCAAAACCAAACTGCAAATCCAAATAATAAGAAAAGGGAATAAAATGATTTTCAATAATAGTTCTTTAATTAAAAACATTGCAGCACACTTTCAGTTAGCACAGATATTAATATTAAATAATATTAGGAAATAATACACAAGAACTCGGAATAAATAAGGATACAAATAAAAACTGATTGCATGTCTCGACATTTACATTTAAATCGCTTATTGTATAAGCTTCCAAATGATATGAGGGCTATTCAAAAAGCTGCTTCGCCTGGCCTTGGCCTGTATGTTTTTTCAGTTTTTTTTTTTTGAAAAAGTGCGAGTTATAACAGTTTTGCATGTACCAGCAAATTATGATATAGGTGTTTTCATTATTATATCGTGGGTATATATGTGTGGGCGTTACAGCTTATCTAATCATTAATAATTTCTGCATTTCTTCCAGCTTTCAATATGTCTCACTTAAGTATACTTCGATAGGTGTATATCATATATATAGATTTGTATCTTTCATAACTACTAAAAAAGTTTTCTCAGCTTTCGGCAAGCTCTTCACAAAGTTCTCCTCATCGCTCATCGCTCCTTCGCATGCATATGTATAAATATATGTATATGTACCACAATAGTTATATGGATTTTACATTATCTTTAGGGGTTTAGGTATGTTTTTTGTTTTGTTTAGAATTTCTTCTTCATGCTGTTTCTTTTGGATTCTTATACTGTTTTTCGTTTGATTATTCCAAGCCTGTTACTTCTGCAGTTCTACGCAGGTCTTCTCCGTGGTTGTCGTTGTGTTCGTGGTGTTGCTGCTCGTCGACTCGTCCAGGTCGTCGTTGGTGCTCTCCATTTCCTGCTCGGTTATGACGGTCACCAGGCCACTAACGTTCTCTGTTGGAAATTGGGAAAAGAACATCGATTATAAATATATTGAAATTATTTTAAATCTCAGTTAAAGTCAAGTGACAACACAAATGTTTGCATTACCGCTTCAATCCAACACTTTCTAGGCAAGATCTGCAGGGCGGGGGCAGAGGAGGGAGAAATGAGAGGCAGAGCAAGAGAAATAATCGAGATTAGTATTTCGAGGATAGAGTATACGACCAAGGCACAACATCAACACAAACAACACAAGAGAAACGAACTAAAATCCAGGAACTGAAGAGGAACTAAAAATTCTTGCAAAATAAAACCGATAAAGAAAATATACAAAAATAATTTATCGATCTTCACAATCTCTACAATCAAATTCAAAGACTTTGTGCAAAAAAGAACCAAAAATCCGGCGCCCAAAAGTAGGCAACGCAAACGGAACACAAACTCAACAGTGGCGGCCACAAACTTGAGCCCGCCACAAGAGACAATGACTCTCAACAGTGGCGGCCACAAAGTTGAGTCCGCCACAAGTGACAGTGACTGCCAGCAATTTCCGCACCGTTCAAGTGCTGCTGCTGCTGCTGCTGTTGGTGCTGCTGCATCAGGCTCGAGTGCGGAGGCGGGGGCGGGCGTCCGTCGTCCCCCAAATAGCCGCCCGCCGACTGCATGCCACCGGACATGTCGATGGCTCCGTTGCCTGTCAGCAGGCCCCTCTGCTGCGGATGTTGCTGCGGATGCTGCAGCGCCTGCTGCGGGTGGTGCTGCTGCTGTTGCTGCTGCTGCTGTTGGTGCAGGGCGTTGAGGGCGCCGCTGAGCTGGTGCTGATGATGCTTGGCCGCCAGACTGGCCAGCTGGGCATGCTGCTGCTGCAGCTCGCCGCTCATCCCGGGTAGCATAATTCCCTCTGCGCGATTGTGTGTGTGTTTGCGGTTTCAGTTTCGATGGAGCGCATATCGATGGGGGTTAAGCATTGAGTGGGACCGAGGTGGGTTCGCAGGGGACAGAACAGACAAGAACAGCACGCAATTAGAGGTTAGTTTGGAAAGGGGGCTTTGCGAATGCCAGTCGGCTTGGTTGGAGGTTGTCACTCTCTGTGTTGGCCCAAACATCGGGAAAAGATCCTAATCTCACATTGCTTTTACGCCTAAGCACCTGTCGAGGAGTTTCTGAATTCAATTCTTTGCTTTTGGCTACAATTCTTGGTTATAACTAGCTGTTTCTTAATTATAAAGACCTTTATAAGTTCATAATTCGGTTAATTCTTGGTATTTATATCACAAATTAAATAGTAAAGGTAGTTTTAATAGGAAATAGCCTTCTTATTATATCGGGGGTGTTCCAGAAATAACTATGGGCTTGAAATCATTTTAAAGGTGTCTAAAAGAATGCAATAAAATGTTTGAGGCACCAATTTCAGTGCAAATTTAAGTGATTTAATATTTCTTCACTGCAGATTTGAATCAATTGAACCAGTGTAGAAAAGTATGCAATTAAATAGTTTCAGTTAAAATTTCAGTAAAAAAATTCCTTATTCCCGTAAGGTTGAACTTTTTGCGCCAACATTTTAATTCTTCAGCGATTTCTTTGGCACCCCTGATAGTTTTTCAGTAATAAAGACTAATATCTCAAACCATTCACGGCTAGCATCACTCACATCTCATCATCATCAGGACATCTATCCCTAGCTCCTCCCGGTAAGTAATCCCCTTGTTAACCCCACACACTCACTTGAGTTATGGTCGTAGTGGCCGTTCTGCTGGTTCATCTTGGCCGGCGAGTCCGTGTTCAGCTGCGAAGCGGTCACCGATCGGGTCTGCAGCGTGTTGGGCTTGGAGTTCAGGGCAGAGCCGGGGGCGCTGGGCAGGCCGCTGCTGGTGGCGCTGCTGCCGCCGCCGTTGGGCTCGTCCAGCAGCTGGCGGAGCCTCTGCAGCTGGGCCTCCAGCTGGCGATTGTGGTCCTCCAGTATTTGCATTCGCGCCTCGAGGCGTCCCTTGTGCTGGCGTAGCAGCTTGGCCTCCGCCATCATGTCCTGAATATTATTCATATTAAATAAGGGCTACAAAGTATATTTAAGTAAGGAAAACTCACCTGTCCCTGCTCGCCCTGGCCGGAGAGACCCGTCAAACTGGAGCCGGAGTGCGTCATGCCATTGGAATCATCGGGCGTGCCGCTCTGCTGCTTGCTGCACAGCTGCTGGTACTCCGCCTGCAGGTTGGCGTTCTCCTCCTCCAGGTCGCGAATTATCGCCTCCAGCTCCTCGCGCTGCTCCGCGTCCATGGCGGCCATCACTTGGACGGGCGACTTGGGCGCACTGCCGTTGCTGGTCCCAGGCAGTGCCTGGCAATACTGAGCGATTAGCTGGTGCTCGTCGTCGCTGTCCGGCGTGGAGTTGGAGCCCGTGCCGCCGTACTCCACCTGGGCCAGGCGCGAGGCGTACATCTCCAGTCGCGAGTGCATGTCGTTCTGCAGCTGGTGGGTCGTGTGCTGCGGGCTGGGGGCAGGACTCTCCAGGGCATCGCCTGGATATTAATTATTAATATTAGTTGAGAAAAGATCTAGGAGCTGAGGAAACTCACCCTCCAAAACACTTTGCACGGGCAGGTAGCCCACACGTGGATGCTTCTTAAAGTATTTGCGACTCTTGAATTTGTTTTTCAGGGCGCGTGTAAAGTCACGAACGTCCTCGGTGGATGTGGTCTGCGGTTAAAAATTAAGTTATTTAAATTTTAAATTAAGAACTAAATTAACTCTGAATTAAAGTCACTCACAGTGGTGCAGTACTCGTGCATGGGATGCGTGAGCTTGTGGTTCTTGGCGTTGCGGCCGAAGAAGAAACACTTTTGGCACATGTCGAAGTTGAAGCACTTGAGGCATCTGTAGCGGAAGCCCACGATGGGGTACTCCTTGCAGATGTTGCACTTGGCCTGGTGCTTGGCCGCCTCCGCCGCAGCCAGGCGGTGGAGCACCGGCAGCCACACAAGGCTCTGCGGCTCGTGCTGCAGCCAGCCCAGGAAGTGCTGGAGCTCTATGGAGATCTCCTGGTTGCCGTCGATGGCCTCCTGGGAGATGCCGGCCTGCTCCAGGCAGGAGCGCACTGAGGGCTCAATGTTGGAGCCCCCAAAGGCCGCCACTTCGCCGAGTTGGCGGGGAACCTAAACATTATTTTATGTATAAATATTTATATTTAAAACATCCAAAAACAATTCCCACCTGAATGCAATCATGCAGTAATAGTCCAAGGCGTCGCTGATCCGCTCTACGTTCGGTGTCCGCCACCAGGCGGAAGAGGTAGCGATACTTCTCCTCCAGGTGACCCTTGCAGAGCAGGACCAGGCCGACCTTGAAGCTCAGCACGCGGATCTGGCCGGTGCGCTGCGAGTCGTAGACGTTGAGGATCCAGTTGATGGCCAGGTCCAGCATCAGCGTCAAATCAATTTTATCGATTGTCACGTAGAGCGAATGCAGCACGGTGGTCATGTCGGGTATGTCGATCAGCTTGTCGTTCTGGGCCCTCAGGCCGTGTCGGTCGAAGGATTCACAAGCGGTGGCCATCGTGATCCGGTCAAGAGCTAGCGATGGAATTGAGGAATTAATATCCTAAGAAGTGGCGTTAAAGAAACTTTTGTAACCTACCCAATCGCTTTTGAACGGATCGCAGTTTCATGGCCGTTCTGTAGGCGGAGAAGCGAATCTCGTTGAGATCCGCCAGGCCCTTCATCAGCTCTATCATCTCCGGATGGTCCCAGTGCGTGGTCTCGCGTTCGTGGCTGCCAGGCAAGGAATTAAATATTTATGGTTCTTATTTAATATTCGTAGAATACTCACTCGATGTAGTAAGGCACATTGGCGGCGGTTGTGGCCCGTTCCCAGGGCGGCTTGACGCTCTGGCCGAGATTGGGCAGCGGTCCAATGGTGCCGCTGTTCGACGTGGTGCGTCCGTCGTCGCCGTTCTCGTGCGTTTGCTGGGCTCCGGCATGGCAGAGGACCTTCTGTCGCTCGTCCATCGCAATTTGCAGGAGTTTCATGCTGCGGAAATTCATTTTTATTATAGATATTCCATTAAGAAGCTAATACGCACTCACCGCGTGTTCAAATCCTCCAGCTTGGAGAGGCAGGGCGTGGGCACTAGCACCTGGTTGGCTGTGAAGAAGGACTGCTGCTCGTTGCAGTCGTCCAGGAGGGCGCTGGCCGTGGTCATCTTGTCTCGCAGTCGCTGCAGCTGCTGCATCTGCTCGTTGGCCTCGCCCACGGAGAAGGGTGGCTGCCAGGAAGCCTTTGTCTGATCGGCGAGGGCAACGCGGGAGCTCAGATCCTCCAGGATCTTCTGGAATTGACGCATTTTCTGCAAGCATACGGAATGACAATAGACAAGTTAGTTGAGTGGAAGGATAGAAGACGTGACAGTATTGTGTAATTAGCCATATTGCGAATTGTTTTGCCTCCCCCGGAAAATATACCAGGGACTTCATTTTCTCCAGACAATAAGGGGGAACGCGCAGGAACATGAATACGGGCAGAGGCAGCCAAGAAAATGCATTTAATTTTCTTCGCCCGCAAAGCTAGAGCCTTTGTTGCCAACTTGCAGCCGTCTTTCACATTTTTAATTATGTTTATGAGCTTAGTTGGGCTCACGTTGCCATAACGGCTTATTATTAACATCGTAAAGGGGTTTCTGTCAGGCAAAAAAGAGGAAGTAAAGCCAAGCAGTTCATATCCGTAATCGGTTCATTGTGAAATTAATAAATATTACCGTATGTAAAAGTAGTTTTGATAGGAAATAGCCTTCTTGTTATATCGGGGGTTTTCCAGAAATCACTAGGGGTTTGAAATCACTTGTAAAGGTGTCTAAAGTATGCAATAAAATGTTTGAGGTACCAAATTCAGTGCAAATTTGTTTTACTTATACGAAGACACATAGTTTTAGACAGGACTATAACTAGTCCATTTTTGAAAATGAATAATAATGTACCATATATTAAATTTTTGTACATAGTATTAGACACCTATTTAAGTGATTTCAAAACGTCAGTGATTTCTGTATATATATTTCTGAGATGGCAACATTTTTTAGCTTCGAAGAGTAAGAATGCAAATTACTTTTCAATACAAATAATAAGCTTAAAGGTCTGTTTTAAGTTTTACAAACTCTAAAAGTTCCATTAGTTATATTTACATCTGGTAGCTATTCTTTTTTGCTCTTTCCTTGAAACCCTATTTACTAAGTAACCAAGCGACATTTAAATAGTAATTTTTAATTAAAGGTTTATTTATAATTTAGAAACAATATTCCCTACCATATATGGTAGGGACTAAAATAAATCATATGGGAATACCACAGTAATCACTATTGAAATCAATTGAAGAGGTGCCTAAAAATATGTAATAAACAATTTTTTGTTCAGAATTCAGTGAAAAATTCCTACATCTCGTAAGGTTCAACTTTTTGTGACATACTTTGGGACAACATTTTATTTCTTCGGCGAATTCTGTGGCACCCCTAATAGTTTTTCAGTGAAATGTGATTTATATTGAGTTATCTTAGAGACATAAAATTCCACCTAACCTCCCCTTCTAATTCAACCCCAAAAGCGTACTTAAGCATTATTTTTTGGCAAGTATGTGTGAATCAAAGACAGCTGCTCTGTTTTCGTGTCCTTCGAAGTCTCCCTATTTCTAGAACATGTGCACAGTCGCTTCTTCATTAGCAGTTAAAAGCAGCCAGCTTGAGCTTTAACGTTCGTGTGCTTTGTATGCACTGAGATCCCCGAAACTCTGTGGAAGCCCCCCTTTGAAACACCCCTGGCTGCTCCCTTCCCAGTCCTTGCAGTTTCCGCTGCGCCAATTTGGTTCTTTGTAACTCCAAACTGGAAAAGGCAGCACTCGATCCTGGATCCAGCAGGAGCAACAGGAGGAAAGGAGCAACATCTGCGCACGTTTCATTTGGCCCATTTTCACCCGGCTCCGCTCCCTTCACACTTCCCTTGAGAAAATTTTCGCTTTTCAATTTTTACCTTGGCGTTTCCCATTCGCCATTCTCCATTTTCCATTTCCATAAACCGGCAACAAAAACTTTCATTGCCTGGCGTTTTGCATGCAACAAGCAAAATGCATTTACCTTGGCAAAGCAAAAGTTTCTGCAGCCCGCAAGGAGCAAGGAGCCAGGAATAGGGAGCTGGGAGCTGGGAGGACGGAGTCCTGGATCCCACCCACGCTTCTCCCCTCTCCTCCGTTTACTTTATTATTTCATTTAGTTTCCTCCTATCCTTTTTGGCTTCTGTGTAGTTTTTAATTTAGTTTTCTTCGAGTTTGTGTTTTTGATTTGGAACTTTTGCCTTAGCTTTTCCAGCCTTTAACTCTTTGTGGCTCCCGGGGCGAGTTTAACCCCATAATGCACTTGTATGGCCAGTTTCCCCATGCATGGCCATGTGTATTGTTTGTGGCATTTCCCAAGGGCCGTCCAGGCATGGAAAAGTGTGCATTGTCTTTAAGAGCTCACTAATGAAAAAAGCTATTTAGTAACTTGTGTTGTTTTAAGGCGACAGTTCAAGGATTTGAACTTGTGGCATGTGACAGAATTTGTAAAAATTATTTACATTTCTTAGAGGAACTTTTCTGTTACAAATTAAAATACTTTAGATTTATATATGACTAATCAAAATATCTTTATTGCTCTTGCTTAGCTTTAAGTTTTATAAAGAATTATCTCAAGAGTTCTCGAAACTTATTTTCATTTAATAACCCAAAGTTTCTTCTGTGCTATCTAGTTGCACTCTTAAAAAATTAGTTTTTTCCCCTCAATTCTGGCTGCAACTCTTTCCACTTTTGCAATCTTTTCCCTGCTAATTAAGCACACAAATTATTTCCTGCAACTCCAGTGGAAAGCCTTTGTGGGAGTCTGCTTTGAGGTGCGCCTTATATTTCTTTTTTAATTAGCGAAGCGGCGAACGCAGCCAACAAAGGCGCCCAAAGGCTGCGGCCAACTTGTCGCTGGCAATCAATAATTTGTTGTTTACAATAAATATGCAATGCCCCCTCAAACACCCTTTCCCCTCCCCTACATAGGTAAACCTCCATTAATTAGTGGCAAAAAGCCAGCAAAGTGAGCGCCGCAACAAAGGGACAAGATGAAGGCTGTTTGCCGTCGAAGGCATCGAGGGAGGATGCACTGATAACAGGGCATTGCACTTTTAAAGCTGCCTGCCCTCCTTGCCTTACTCCTTACTGAGAGGGAGCTCTGTGTTTAATCAACGTGCGACGTGCATTGTGCGACTCCGGCAAAGGAATCCCCGCAAAGCCAACAAGGAGCGGGCGGGCCTTGGCAATAGTTGTGGGTGTTTGTCCATGGCGTGTACTTAAAAAGCGCAACTCTGTGTAATTTAATACCAGCCGCTTGACTCCGTTATAGCAGTTGCTAGGCTCGGCTTCACCTGCGGCTGCCGCAGCAGGGAACTTGGTTAAGTTAAATAAAGAAAACTCTGTCGCCATACTTTCTATAGCATCAACAAAGAGTGCACAAGGAGAAATTTACAGGATGTTACACATTCTTACTTAATGCATTTGATAAAGAAAATATAACTAGTCAACGTAAGGAAATGACTTTATGTATGATTTAAGTATAGAAATGCTACGAAATCGAATTGTTTTTTTATATTAAATAGTAATTTAAGTAAATATTTGAATATTTCATAAATCTTTAATTATTTTTCTCCCTATATTCCTGGCTCCTTCCCCTAAGCTTATTAAAAATGCTTCGTGTTTGTTCTTGGAATGGGAAGTCATGTGCCATACCTATGGCTGTGGTTTCTACCTTTAATTGACGTTTTGCGGGGAAAATGGCGACTCAAACAGGAGTTAAATCAATCTTAATATCAAATCTGTTGCTCATTCCCTCTTTCTCTGTGCTCTCTCCCCTTCTTTCTTGCCTACCCCTTGCTCAGTGAAGCTTGAAACGGAAATCCTTGCTTGCATTAATTAATTGAAATTGCAAGTGAGACCGAAACTTTTTCCCTCAAACGGAGAAGGAAAAAGGAGCGAACGGAGGCAAAGGAAAACTCGGTTAGCAGCTTGGTCATTCTCTTTTTTTATAACAAGGACACGTCTACTTAAATAAATCACGAGCAACAAGGAAACGAATCCTTTATGACTGTAGATGGGAATTAACCAAGATTTCCAAAGGAAATGATGGAAGAAGAAAGCTGGATATATACAGAAGGGACAGAAAATAAGCAGTTTAATTAAAATGGAACATTGCAAATTATGAATTATAATCAGAGGATATACAAAGATGGATTTTCAATAGGCCAGAAGTGTTTAATAAACTTATAAATCAATTTCAAGGAGATTATAATATTAGTTCTTTCAGAATATTAATAATAAGTTATTTTTGAATAGCTTAAAATATTCTTTGAAGAATCTAGGGTAATAGAAATAAACTGTTATCAATGAGAACAATATAAATAAAAATAAAGAAATGTAAAAAAGTGATCTTAAGTGATCCCAAGTGACCAATATTTTGACCACTTCTGTTTAGCCGATGCACAAACCTCGTTCTCGTCGCGTAATATTCCCACAACCTGGAGGAACATGCGCTCGGCCTCGTTCTGCGGATCGTAGTTGGAGTAGGTGTCGTCCACCAGTGTGATGTCGCCCAGGCGACAGTGGAGCTGCTCCTCGGAGGACGAGGAGTACAGCGACAGAATGTTGCGTCGTCGCTCATCAACACAGGCCGCCACTGTGGAAGCTGCTCCCTCTGGCGGCGCCTCCGGTGGTGGCTCTGCCTCGTCGCATCCGCTGCTGCTCAGTTGGGAATAGCTCAGGCTCAGCTCGTCCATTTCCCCACCCTCGTCGTCCTCGTCCTCGTCCTCCTCCTCTTCGCCGTCATCCTGCTCCATGTCGTGCTCCAGTTCAGTGCCGCCGGTGCCGCTGTCGCCGCTCTGCGAGCTGGCCTTGGCCTTGGCCTTGGCCACGCCCACACTGCCCGTTGCCGCCCCGACGTTCACCACCACCAGGTTGTTCAGGTTATTCAGGTGGCTCAGGTGGTGGCTGAAGTGGTGCGACTCATTGCTACTGCTGCTGCTCCGGCTGCGGCGCTTCATCGACCGAAAGGGGGCGAGCAGGCGACGCCGGGTGCTGCAGGTGGGCGTGGCGTAGGGCGGCAGCATCTCTGCCGTCTGCGGATGGATCTTGGGTGCTCCCGAGTAGCGCTCCAGTGACCTTGACTTGCCCCCCTGGCTACCGGATCTGCGAGTATGGGAATTTTCAAAAATCTCCCCAGCCTCGTCGCTGGAACTGTGGGCAACTGGCGGCGATGCTGAAGCTTGGCTGTTGCTGGTGAAGAGTCGCATCCTGGAGGATCTTAGTTCTAACTGTATCCTGCTGCTGCTAATGGGGTTTTCTCTTCAAGTGGCTACTGCTACTGGCTTAAATATCACTTCAACTCAAAGTTATAGCTGCTCCTTAAAAAGCTGCTGAGATGTGGCTGTCGCTCCTGTTGTTGCTGATGTGCCTCTCCTCGTTTCTGATGCTGCTTAATTAATCTTGCTCTATGCAGATTTCAGGTTTTTGCCGCTGCTCCTCCTCCTGGTGGTGGTGCTGGTGCTGGTGCTTCTCCCGGAGAAAATCTTAGGCACTTGGCTGCATCGTTTTAGGGCACATTCTTGCGTAATGAACGTTGTTTTTATGCGCTTATCTATTTATATAAACCGGTTCGACAGGATTCTGCGTTTATTATTCCGTTTTCTCTCCCTTTTCTTTCTGGCCAAATATGACAAAGGCATCCCGTGTACATACAAATACCGATTTGTGTGTAATTCCCACTACAAACACGTCTGGCCGAGTCAATAAGCCACTCAATTACGCCGAAATTTCCCAGCTCGCGCCCCTGGCCGCCCAACTTTTGACTAGCGTTAATTATCCAGACATCGCGACTTGTTTGCCCAGCAAAAAGGTTGACTGCATTCTGTTTACCTTGCGTCCTCATCTCACCCTCCCTGACTCCACTCCACCGCGGATGTGTGTAAATTATGTTGGGCAATATTTACCCGCCGATAAGCCAACTCCAATGTTTCAGTTAAGATATATATTGTCTTGCCCTGCGTACTAGATTCTAGGTTCTTGGTTCTTGGTTCTGGGTTCTCATTTCTGTTTTGTTCTCCTCGTTTGGACCCATGACATTGCCAAGGTGCGATAAGTGGAACGGGTACAATGCGAGGGTACTGGCGGGGGCAAAGGTGTTTGGGAAAAGCCAATAAAAAGTGGGATAGGTTAGTGGAACGATTGTATATTTAAGAACAAACTGAAAGAACCTCGTATACAAGTAATACAAGTGACGAAATATGATGGAACTTGGGTTCTTTTCAAAAATTATCAGTTTTCGAAGCAAAGTTTTCCGGGAAAATGAAATGATAATGCAAATGAGTCAGTGTAACACATCTGTAATAAGATATTAAGCTTTTAAACTATATTTTATTTTTTGTATCTACCTTTTATCTATTTTTTTAATGCACTACCAAAGAAATAGTGCCTTTCTACGAATGTTATTTGAAATAGTAATACTAAAAAAACACAAACAGCTACTTGTTTTCTACAATTATTGATTAATACATTGCTTAGACTATAGAATAAGGTTAAGGTAAGGACTTTTTGAGTGCTTTGACTCGCTTTCCCTACTAAAAGTCTCACCCTTGAGACCCCAGAAAAAAAGTTCTGCTTTCCATAGAATATTAAGCACAAGTCTTGAGTCTTGACTCCGCAGAAAAGTAAGTCTCAAGCGAATACGGCTAGTGGCCGTGGCCAGGCAATGACCCCGCTTAAACCCGAAAAGGAAAAACAACAGGAAAAGTGTGCAAAGAACAAGCTTCAAAAATAGATGACATTCAAGAACGAAAGAAGTGACCGAACGGAAAGCGGAAAAACAACGAGAACTACTGGACAAAAAAAGAGGCTATAAGGAGTGCGAGGCAGACGAAAGCTCATTAAAAATTCTAAGCTGTAAAGCAAAACAAAGTTTTAAATAAAGTCGAAAGGGGGAAGGGTACCAGAGACAAGTGAACTAACAAGCCATTGACAAAGACTTCACCGCCTTGATGAGTGAGTGCGGCGGAAGAGAGAGGAGCTTCCCTCGGAGAAAGAGAAAGAGGTGGAGCGACGAAATACCGACGAGTAATGCCGGTAATGACATTGTAACGGTATTTATTACAACATTACGACGAATGACAAGTGCCTAATTAGTTGAGGCAACATTCCACTCCCTCTGGGTCTGCCTATGCATCCGTCGCTGTTTGGCTTTGCATAAATTTTGTTTTTTCCAGAAATTCACTTTGGAGCTGCATTGCCGCGAAGTCTAATTGGAAAATGAAGCCGCATGCCGCATGGAAAATGCAGAAAATATTTGTGGCACGAGCGCGTGCAAGGAGTAAAAAATGTAGAATATTTATTGCATTATTTTGTTGCCATTAACATTGGTTAAATGCATTACGAAATATGCCGAAAGGGCGGGCAAGGGCTGCATTTCAATTTGATTGATGTACTTCGAGGGTGCGTGAGGGAAATCCGAATGAATTTCATTATAATTTTCACTTTTTTTCTCCGCAGAGATAACAGCCGACGTTGACTTGCATACAAAATAACCCCCCTTTAAATATGTATATAGGAATATATGAATTGATATTGACAGAACGGGCGACTCTGATGTGTGCGAAACGCATTTGTTATTGCCATTGGAAATGCAAATATTTTGCAGTTCGGCTGCCTGCAAAAAGGATGCAGATGCACAGATACATTTTGCCAATAATTGAAATGCAACAGATTGAAGTCGATTCCCCGGGCAAGAGAAAACAGCGCAGTAATCCAATAGATTCCGAGCTAAAGCTACTCAGTGCTGTTTAATTATTCACCGCACAGATAAAAGCAATTTGAATGTTATCAACGCGGCAAATCAAAAGTGTGTGTATTTTCACTTTCGGTTGTTTCTTATTTTCTGTGAGCTTTGGCGAAACTAATCCACAATGCCCGGCACATGTGGGGAAGCCAAACATTTTACTGGCTGGCTGAAACGACAATAAATCACCAAAGTGAGAAGCCACAGGGAGTCTCGCAAAGCACCGAAAACTAATCCGTTTACCTGCCTTTGAGATTCGTCTTTTGTTTATCAACAACCAAACTAATTAAGTTGCCCAGCCGAGCTCTTCTGAACCCCGTATCCGTAAGATGTAAAGAAATAGAAAGCCCTGCGGTCACACTCTCGTATCACTCCACGCTTTGTGAACGCGGTAGATGTACTAAGAGAAAAATTATATAATATATATATTCCGGAAATTAATGTATTTCTTTGTTTGGAATATTTTCAGGGCTTACTGTCCCGTTCTGTAGCGCTATCCTTCTGAACCCTTGGAACTAGGTGTGGACAGGCCTGTTAGACTGGCATTTGTGTGAGTAAGAAATATAACGAAGTGACTGATGTTAAAAATGATAAAGTTAAGTTAAATGCTAGATTTAGCCATCGCCGTTTTTTTTATTTTGTGCGTATGCTGGCAGAGGTCGGGCATAGAAATTTGCTGAATCGCGAGTCAGGGCTTTGGATATCACTGATTTGAATAAAATTATGAATTAAACTTTGAATAAAACTTTGAATATAAATCTAAAGGTTAAGATGATTATATCGACCCGCATTTCTTTCTGTGTAGAAAACTCCGAAAACCTTAAGAGATCTCCAGAATGGGAGTGCTGAGTCATGGATCGCAATGGAATATCGCTGTGAAAATGGCCCAACATAAATCAAAAGCGTCACGAATCGTAGATCCACCCCGCACCCACGACTGTGCGGACCCAACCACGTGCTTACGATAATTGCAATTTGATTGAGCCCGAACCCGAGCTCGAAGCTTGGCTCAAGCCCAGTGTGTCCAGAATTATTGAGCAGGGGCCGTTGGCGGGAGAGTCATTCAACTTTGAAAACAACAAATAACAAATAAGAATCCGAATCATGCAAAGCCGCGTCTCTGCCGGATTACACAAAAGCCCAACCGGAAATTTCAGATGGAAAAAGGCAAAAAAAAAAGAGACTAACAAAAATGGAAAAAAAAAAAAACAAGTCAAAAAAAGCAAAAGTGCATTATGCGACCCTCGGTTCTGGGGCTTTTGTTTAGAGCTGGTCTCGCTCTGTTTGGTTTATGCATTTTCACAGGGAGAGAGCGAATTCCCCACCGCACTTTGCCCTGTCTGAGTTCTGAGTGGCCGACCATGAATAATTTTCCAGTTGTGACTTCTTTTGTTTTCCGATTGTCAAATCCATACAAATGATGAACAAAAGAGGAAAATGTGAGGGCGTATCTCTTGTTAATGCCTTTAATGGGATATGTATACCGGGATACCAATGATATTTGTGCGAGATTAAGTTGGTGACTTCTGAAGGAATGCATTTTAAATTTAAGAATTTTCTATTGAGCTCACAAAATGCACTGACAACTCTAAAGATAATTTAGTGAAATTTCTCCTACATCCTCTAGACTTTTCCATCCACATTTCGCTATTCCGGCACAGTTTGTCGCTTAGAACTCCATTGAAATCAAATTCCTTTCACTTGCTTAACCCAAAATCAAATCCAATCAATAAAGAACACAGATTTCAACATTATTTTTTTTGCCACACATTTTTTGCCCCGTCCAAAGTCAAACTCTGGGGAACACAAAAAGGATGGAAAAACGCAGAAAAAGGAGCGGAAATTTCATGCGTCATGCGGCAAAATTGAAACCACAAAAGTCACTCCCGACCACGCCCCCAAATGTCAGTGCATTTGCAAGGCTTAGCTTATGCGGGAATATTTCTATTCACATACATGAGAACTCGTGCAAGAGGCTGCCTGAAATTGGCGTTGAAAAATGATATCAAATTTGTATTTGCTGGCACACAAACTTGTCGCGCGGCAAATAAACTGAAAGCGACTGACAAAGCCAACCCAGCAGTGCATTGCATTTGGGCCAAGTTACCCAGTTTCAGTTGCAGCTCGAAATAAAAAGGCGGCCAAAGACTTTTTGATGGCCAGACTGTGGACTTGCCCATGGCCAGCAATAAAAGTCAAGAGTGCCAGGCGACATGAAGCAATTTATCACAGGCAAATGATCAAAACAAGGAGGCACAGGGATCGGGAGAGAGTCCTGCCCCGGGCGGGTGGGGGCGTGGCAGCCAAGTCTCTGGCTTAAAACGAATTTTCATATCAATTTCGCCTTAGCTCTGGCGGTGGGTGGAGAACGCTTTGGATTCAATTGTTGAGTTTTCCGCACACAGAACGAACGTGGCCGCAGGCGAAAATAACGTGGAAAATTTACAAGATGTTTTCGTTGCGATAAATAAAGTTGCAAATGTGAACTGCATCAGCTGGCTCTTGCGGCCAGGAGCCATGGCCTGGCTCCTTACCCTTACCCAGGGTGCTCCTCCTGCTCGCTCCACCGTCCTATTCATCTATGGCAATTTGCCTTAAATTGCCAACTCTACGCATTCGTACAAATTGAGGGTTTGCATCTGTATCTGAGTACAGGACTCCCTCGATGCAGGGAACCAACCTAAGTCGGAATATTCCCATTCGTTAAGATTCATATAAGATTGGACTTTTCTAAAGTACTTTTCGGACTTAAGATAATATTTTTGCGCATTATTAGGGTCGGTCTCCTACATGTTACTCGCACCCCCTACCACGCTATGCCTGCAATGTACAAGCCAAGCAGCAACAACAGCTTATAAGTTTTGTTCAGTTGTGAACGGAAGAGTTATTATCTGCACTCTGTTTTATTTTCGTCGAAAACTGTTGAGAGGAATCACAAAACATTTAAATAAAAGGTGATATTTCTAGAGAGAAGGTTAAGTTTCTTCCGGTTTAATCTTTATATTATTAAAATTAATTGTGGGTTTCCCTAAAGTAAATGTTTAATGATAATAATAATTGAATAAACTCTTTAATCAAACACAATGTCAGAGAAAAACTGGCACACCCTTAATAGAAAGACCACTCTCTGCAGGCTGCACTGCATTTACTCATGCGTCTGGTTCCTAAACTGGTTCAAACTAAGCCTGTCAGGAGAGCTTTAAGACATGTTTATTGGCCAGATACAAATGTTTCTTTTTGGCTTTTCGAGTAGGTGGAGTTTTCGCCTTTTCGAGTGGATAAGCGAGGTACATGTGTGTGTGGTCCAGGTGAGTTCCGCTTGAACTGAAATTAATTGAGAGACTTCAAGCTCCAGTTTCTTCTTCCACTTTAAGGGTTTTCCTTTTAAAGAAAAAAATCTCTATCCGAAAAAAAGCAGCAAAAGTCATTATCACAGCATTTTATGGGCACGCATTTGGATTAATAATAAATGCAACTCCACACCGCTTTCGTGTGGGAGGAGCGCATAATAATATGCGAATATTTATGGCACTAGTAAAATGTTATGAGAGATTCGCCTTATGACAGCAGCAGGAGCACCGCACAGCTCAGGACAGCTCAGCACAGCCGGAATAAAATTAGTTGAAACTTGGATGTGGCTTCTGAGCTATTAAAGAGCTGACCCCGTAATCTATTCAATTAGAAGAGCCGGCTGACCATCCGGTGCTGGCTGCAAAAAGTGCCAACAGTTTTGCACGTAGCTCTGGCCGGATGAGAACGTGAGCCTGGCCCATTGTTTGTGAAAATTATTTTATAATAATTTTATCACATTTTCCAAGCAAGTGCCAGCAGCCAGAAACAGAGGAGGCACACCTGATGTCGGAATAAATGGTATCCTCCGACCAACAACAATGGGCCAAAGGCTCAAAGCCAAAAGCAAAAGCGAAAACTAAAGCATGCAGGCAACTTTTGTCCTGCCATTGATGTCTGGATAAACCCACACACACTCACATGTCCGCCCGTTTATGGCTTTGAATCTTCATTTTCCTTAGACAACGACAAAAATGGAGGATAATAGATAAAATTAAGTGCAACTGCAGCAGACAAGGACAAGGGCCGGGGCTCGCTGCAGGATATGACTGGCTTTCCCTTTATTGTCGCAGGATCCGATGCTCCGAAGGGGAAGACATGGATGCCATTAATAAAGTGCATTGGATTGGCTGCTCGGCACTCTCAGCTGAAAATGGCTTCTCTCTCGTTTTTGGCCTGTAAAACGTTTAGCGAAAATTGTTGTTCAAACACGGAATAAAAGGTGGAGTGAATTATGGATATGGCCAGCGATTTGAAAAGTGAGATAAAACGTTGAGCTGGCAGTTCTCCATTGTTTTCTACTTGAAATATTATGGATTTGTGAATAAATCGAATTCTTTAGCTGGAAAGCAAAGTGTCACTCTCACTCTCATGGATATTTATCGCAAATAAAGCTGTTTCAAGTTCCTAAAAGAAGTATCGGAGAATAAATTCTTAAGCATTTCATAACTCTGGGTTATGCAGACATTTACTTATCTCGTATGTTTTACCAGATAATTAGCGTAAAAAAACCTGAATAAAACATGAACATTGCTATTCTTTCTAGTGATTGCGAGAAGTGAAATGAAAGTGTTCCCAGATAAACAAAACAGATATCGAACAGGGCTCAACAGGTTTCAATTCTTGATGGTTAATCTATAGATTTTCTCCCACTTCCGCCAGATATTAACCCAAGCCAGTCGAAGAGCTGTTATCGTTATCACTTCCACCTCACTTCCCACATTCCAATCTCGGGGCAACCAGCTGCTCGTAATCAACTTTCCTCGAAACCAGCGGAAATATTAGTTCAACAAATTGAATTAAACATTCCGGGAAGCACTTCAGGTCCCGGCTGCCATCCCAAGCTCATTTTCAAAACCTTTAACGCCTAACTTTGAGTAACCTTTTACGCGGAAAATTCGTGGGAACTGAGCAGAAGCCTCAAGCAAACTTCTCTCAACTGTAATAAGAATAAAACGAGTTTTAACCTTTGCCACCTTCTCACCTCCTAGCCCTCGAATTTCGCCTCAAGTTTCATCAAAATGTTGCCGCAAATTTTACGCAAATTTCTATTTTGTAATAACTTAAAAGGCCGTCCTTGAGGAAAAAGGGATCGCGATTGACACCATCATCCTTCTGCAGAAACAATAATAATTTTTAATGAGTTGTAAAGTATGTTTACAACTCTTCTTTACAGCTTCAGAGGGAAAGCGAAAGTCGAGCACCTGAATTTGTATGCTCCCGTCGCCCATGCATATATTTATCATGTAAATTCGGTTATACATTATTTTTGATGGCTCAATTTCCGCTGCGGTGCCAACTTCCGTGCGCCGCCTTCAATGAGTCGAGACAAAAACACGCCCAGAGACAAAACGAAAATTAAAATACGAAAAATTGAAACCAAAAAGACAAACAAGTTGGGCTCAAAAGCTCGGAAAGTTGGGTGATATGCGTGATTAAGCACCGACAGATCCCCTCCCCTTTCTGGGTTTTATTCCGTATTTTTGCACCGCACCAAGCCCAGCTTTACACGGTTGCTCCCTCTTTATTCGGGGACAAAAGTAAAGCAGAAAAAATAATGATAAATATGCTGGCATCTATTACGGAGGGGAATTTTGTAGGTGGGTGTGTCACTTAATGACTTTTCCGCTGAATGCCAAATGAACAAGTCCCAAGCAGATGGAGTCGATGCGATGTTACATTGTTTTGTTCCCAGGGCGCCTCTCTGTCGAAATCGTTGCCAGTTACCAAGGTAACAGAACTCCGATTTGTCAGATTGCTTTGTTTGGAAATGGGTTGTTTTTACACCAAAACAAGGTAGATTTCGAACTCTAAGCAATAAACTTATTAAGTTACGTCACGATACCAAAATGTCATTAAAAATGAAAGTTAAAAAAGATAAATTTATTATTTAGGGAGTTTTGTTCCGCTTTTCCCTGAAAATTAAATCCAACTGGTCACCTGGAGCTTCAATTCGAAATCAATTGACGAAGGTACACAAATTCATTTTCAATTTCCTGATTTATTGCCCCATCTCTGCTTTGGTCCGAACCAAATCAGCTTAAATGTGATTTGCTGCGACTGTATTTTCCAGCGCTTTTTGTTAGTTGCAGTTCACTAATTAAGTGGATCTAAGCGCTTTCCAAACAAACCAAATGCGAATGGCAGACGCGCAGCTCTAAAGCCTCTCTCCCGACGGCGGGTCTCGGGGGGACACGGAGTCTTATGCCGGGAAGAGCGACAATCTGGGCTCTATGCCTCAGTGGACATCGTAATATATTTGCATTAACCCAGTGACACATTTTGACATAATCTGATTAATTGGCGTGTAAAGGAGAAATAAATTGAGCGGCGACTAATGAAGCGAGGGAAGGCCGGAGGGAAGCTGGGAAAGCTGGCTGCCAACTGGCGCCGGGAACGGGCCAGGAAAACGCCCACATGATAAGTGGATGGATTCTGAAAGGGGTCTCGTCGGGGACCGGCACCATCACCATCAGCATCGCCTCGAAAAGCTTCCTGCAATGCAATAATTTTCCTTAACGAATGTTGATCGTTTTTATAGTATCTGTCTACGTATACTGTAAAAAATTAAGGGAATTTAGGGTTAAGAAAACCTCTGAAACCTTTCAAATTTAAAGCATATTTACTTATTTGAATTTTCTTAAATATCTCTTAATATTTTAACGAAAAGATGTATACTTTATTGCTACAACTTTACTTTTAAACGTGGGCTACATGGATTATATCATAAAATATATATTATATTGACTGAAAACTAAACAAATTTACTTTCAGAAAATATCTGAATTTTTCATTAATTTTCTTTCAGCACTTTTCTTTGTAAAAATCATTAGTTTTTCTTCGTGCTTCCATCTCCAATAGCTATTTGATGTCAACGGCTTGGCGGCTAGGCAGCTGCAACCAGGAAGATTGAGCAACCAGGCCAGACCGCAAAATGTTGCTCCTATACCCCATCCGACCTGATCCGATCCGATCCGATCCGACTCCGCTGGCGACTCTATCGACTCCATCGAAGACGTGTCAAGAGCTCGCAGGCGGCAGGCGGCTGTTGGCGGCATTCGGCACTGGGCTTTTCTTGTGGTTCGCGTCTCGGTGTCTCAAAGTCCGCCACTTAAACCGCCAACGCCGCAGAATCAATCAGGCATAAGGCGAAAAGCCACCCCGCGAGGCCCTTGGCTCGGCTTTTTCAATTTATTAAATGACATTTGTTTAGCATACCCGCGCGCCTAGATATTTCTGCGCCCGGCATTTTGCGCCGCCGCCGGCCCCAAAGCATCAATTTTTAATTTCATTAGCATGGAGGGCATAACCTACTTCACCCCACAGTAGCTCTGGTTTTCTCTGTGCCTTTTTTTCATTATCTGCTTTTCCAATTTGCATTCGCCGGTTTTCAGTTTTCGGTTTCCTTGCTCGCCATTTTCCGGTTCATGCGTTGCTCGCATTTGAATTTTAAATGATTATTGATTTTACAACCCTCTGGCCAGCTCGTGTGTACTGTATAAATTGCCGAATGGCTTCCCACAGATTTTGCCCAGTGGCCTATTTTTAGCGCAATTCAGTAGTGGTCCCGACTCAGGGTCAAATAAACTAGCTAATTACCCAAAGTGCATGGTTCAAGGAGCCCTCGCCCCCCGCCTCTGAACTAAAGTAAAAAAATGTAAACAATTCCCCGCGATGGCTAGATAAATATTTATGAAGAAATAAACAAAAGGTGAGCGGCCAAAAAGCAGATGCTGGATGGTGTCCATCAGCTACCTCAATTACTCAACAGATGTGCCTAAACGCAATTTGATGGATATTAATAAATTCTACTTAAAATCAAATTATTTCCAGGTGGAAAGCATAACGCCAGCAGGGATTAAAGTTGAAAACCTCTTGTCCTGCATTATTTAAAAGATTACGCCGGCTTAACTCCACAGTACACTCTAAACGTGACTTATCCAATTTGTTGTTTTGTGTTTGCCCATTAAAAACAAATTTCCAAGCCAAAACATTTTTAGATAAAAGCTCTGACTAATCAGACTGGCAGCCCGAAAAGAACCAGCAGAACCAGAACAGCAGAACAGCATCCAACCGACCGACCCATCCATAAAGGTAATCGGAAAATGTTTATTTAATAAATAAATTGGAGAGAAATGGCGCAGCTTTGGCGAAATGGGTGGCTGCTTGTTTGGCTGGTCACAGACCGAGTGTATTTATTCAATTAAAATAATCATAAAGAGAAATGTTTATATTGCTGCTGTGCAAATATAAATAAAATGGCCAAAAAATATTGTTATGCATGCTCGAGCTTTGGCCATGCCAAGCAAAAATCAATACAATTATTTTCAATTAAAATCGAAGTGTTTGTAGAATATTTTCTTTGAATCTCGCTAAAGAAGAATATTTAATTTCCAATTTAGGTGGCTTCAGACTTTCCCTTTTTTTGTAAGCCCGTTTTACAATAGTTTGGTAATGCTTCACGGCTGACTTAGTACGCCGGATTCGATTTGGCCTGCAGTCTTTGATGCGGGCCGAAGTCTGACGTTGATTAATGACCAAAGTCGGAGGGATAACCAAATGAATTTTCCCAAGACTCCCCCCAGCACTCAGCCATTTTCTGCCCAATTGGGTTGTCAACATTTGGACAAACATTCGAGCTCATTAGAGCATTCGGAATTATGAATACTTGACTTCAGACGGAGTCACAGTCGCAGAGTGAGTGCCTTTTGGGTAATCTGTTTGCTCCAGTGATTTGCATAAAATGAGATTCCCTCCCGATGGATGGACGGACGGAGCAACCAGAGCCATTGACTTTGGCCGGAGTTCAAACCCAACAGAGTTCAGCCTGGCGCATTCCAGGCAGCCCTTAATTGAGCTGTCTCCCCCGAAAAATGAGGCGCAGGAAATTTAATTGAGTGCAACTGCATAATTGCTCAATTAAAGTGATTGTGTCAGCGCTGCAACGCACAATTAGTGCAGCAATTTTTATTTAATTGATTGAAACACAACCGACATCGACTCCCCATTGACACTGACACAGCTGCCACCACTCTCAGTGCGTGCGGAAGGGCAAAAAAACTTATCGTTGGCCAAGAGCCAGCTGCCTTTAACCATTGCTACGTGTGGAAAGACCCCCGTTTAGGCAATAAAATTGTCCCAATCTGTAAGTATTTCTCTAGCAGCCACGGAGCCCGGAGAGAACAATGCGAACAAAGCGGAGCTGCCAATTCAGATTACCTGGAATTGCGCCATTTGCCAGATACTTTTTGCGCCTTCGGTTTGTATCTGGCAGATAACTGGCTGCAAATGCCACTTGTTCATTGAGATGCTTTGCTTTGATTCATGCATGCGACTGTCGAGTGGCATTCTCCGGGAAATTTGTCACAATTTTGGCCAGATATTTGTGCATATTATTCACCAGACAGAAACGAGTAGCAGATATCTCTAGTGTCAGAGCCAGATACTTTTACACTACAATAATGTAACTTATTCTGTGCTTTATATGTTCTTCTTTGACTTTGAATAGATTGTTTGTGAGAGACCTTGATAGCTGCATTTTTAGGCCTTACTAAAATATTACATATTTTTTTAAAGAATATTCTGTTGACCATCTTGAATAGTTTCATCCTGCTAAGTCAACGTTCCACCTACATCTGCTTTTCGCTTAGCTAAAACTAAGCATATAAGTTATTTATTTGCAGTGAGTTACGCTCCCAGGACAGATGTAAATAGTGGAACTTGAACTGGGGACTGAGCCGTATTCCACACCCTGACATCGGCCAAAATGCCCGACTTTCTTATGCAATCCGGCAGATACTCCCTCCCTGCTCGTCGTCCTCCTCCTCCACCGAGACCAAATTGACATGCAAAATGTGTGCAATGGCGCCATGGCTGCTGATGTCTGAGCTGCGACTGCCAGCCATTTATTTGGCGCGCTGGTGGAATTGAGTTGCATTTGCCATTTTCCATTTACCATTTTCCACTTTCCGCCGCTTGCCATTTGCAGTCGCATCTGCGGGCCTATAAATAAGCACGTCACACCGTTAACACCATTAACTGCATATTAATTGGCCGAAATAGACACCGGAGACTTAGCCACGATCCGCCGAGTCGTCGACACTGGTCTGACATTTGTCCAAGTTTAGATACGTTTTGCCCAAAGAAGGCATCGCGTGTGTGTGCCCGCGTTGGAAAAAAGGAAGGCTTTAGGAATTTTCTTGATTTAGGAATATTTTGGGAAGAAAATTCGTTTTATATGATATTAATATCATCTTGATCTCATATCATCTTTTGTAAAAAACAAATTCTAAAAAAGAATACCAAGAAACAGTTTCCATTTTAGCTCATAATAATATTAATAATAATATAATAATATCGACACATAAACCGAGTTACAATGAGAGTACATATCTTTTGGCTAATTCTTTTCAATTTTGAGCTTTTTTCATGTTCTTGTAATTAGCAGGTGGGTTATATAAAAACACTGTCAATAAATAATACATTTATTGTAATATTTAATACATTTCCAGTAAGTATTGCACATTTTAACGCGTTAATAAACATCCAGCGAGGGAGACATCTTGCGAGAGCGAGGATCTCGCAGACACATTCCTAAAATTGCACGCACACATTCATCAGGCACTGAACGCATGCATAAATTAAGTGCAATTAGCATAAACAATTTTCGGCTTTTAACTGCGCTGAGGGGCGGCCAACCGACGGGGGGGTGTGGGCGAAACTTGAAAGGGGAAGCTGGCGAACACATGCTCGGCAGCAGCAGCAGCCATGGAACAACACAGATTCTGTGGCCACAATGCAAGACGCTCTGCATATAAGGCTGCGGCCAGAAATGCAGCTTTTCGAGGATAGATTACTTTTGGCCAAATTTGGCAAGGAGTGCAAATCGCACAGAGATGGGGAGGAGAGACAGAGGCATTCAGGGAATTATAAGATGCAATGCGTTGAGGGTACTCAAGAGAGTAAAAATTTATTCGATAAATATTTTGATATATATTTGAATATTATAAATTTCCTGCAAATTCGCATTTCATTTTTAATTTTAAGTGGATAAATATGAAAGCCACAAAGGTAAAACTCATTAAATTTCATAGAAATATAATTAAAAAATAAAACTCCCTCAAGTTCACTTATTAAGATATTGGAGCAAGATTCCCAAGAACGAATTCAGCGACGCAAAGTTAAGGTTGATCGGGAGCAAAACAATATATATATTCACATTTCGATTTGATTTAGAATTAGCCGACTAGACTCCGAATTAGCAAAATATGCATCTCGTAACTAAAAAAATAATCAAGTAATATATATTTCTCAATAAAAAAAGTTCTTGAATTGTACTATTATAGTTTTCTCTCCGTGTAAGAAAGTACTGTGAAGCTGCACATAACATCCCTAGTAGTTAATACCCCATTGAGTACCCTTAATGTGACCCATCCTATCTGTTTGTCTGATGATTTCATTATGCAGCTGCCAAAGTTTCAAGTAACGAATTTTATTCTTTTCTGCCCTGCCCGCACTCTCTTTTCGAAAAGCTCTTAATATGTACACATATGCATGTACTTAAACTCCAAAGTAACCAAAGTCCAGAGCCCCGTCTTCGAACCAGAGATCCCAATGGTACGAGCAGCAGCAGCACATGGGGAATCCGATCGCAGTCGCTGGTGTTTGTTTACAGACTCTTACATACACAGTACATACTGCATATGCACATGCATATTTAAATGTGGTGTTTAAATGGCGTTTAGTACGTGAAATGCACGAAAATGTCGAGCACACAAGAGCAAACAAGAGCGGCAATCGCAAATTCGCAGACCGCGGCGGGTAAATACCACACAGAACACAAATAAATACGGCGAGCACACACACACAGATGAATGAGTGAATTCGCGAAAAATTTAAATTAATTTCGCGAAAGGGGAGACGTGGCTTGGGACCCGGTAAAGCGCCGCCTCATCAGAATCGAAGTATTTATATTATGATTATTACTGAAAGCCGATCCTTGTGTGGGAACTGGGGCCAGCCCCTATGGCTTGCTTATCGGTTATGCAAACGGGTCCCAAGGTCGAATCGGTTTCGGGTTGTCAGTGTCAAATGGGTTGGACTAGATTCGTTGTGACTGAGTAGCAAACGATTGTGTTCGCCTCGAATTAATCCAGCTGACAGCTGTAGAACACATCCATAATTGGCCATTGCTCCGGCGGGGTTATTTTTTAACCAGGAAAAATCAAAATATTTTGTGACTCACAATTAACATTTCGGGTTTCAATTGAGACTTGTTAGAGTAGAGATGAGTGGCGGAGAATTCTACTTTCTTATCTCGTCAATTCAAGTGGGTCAACCCCCATTCTACGCGAGTTCAAAATCCCCACATGCATTTTATTGGCCGGCGGCGGCATTAATTATAAATGCTTGTCAACAGCTTCAATAAAGAGCCAACAAACAAATAAAAAAAAGCATATCACAAGAGAGATATGGATCTGGCCCTCAAGACCCCTTAAAGTACGAAGAGTTATCTGTTATTTTGGATAAATGTGTCACATTGATGATGCTCTCTACTGGGTACCGGGAATGCAAATGGGAATGGAGATCGCTCTTGCGCCAAATGAATATTATGGTTATTGGGTGAGATTGTTTAGGGGATTCCAGGGGCCCACACTTGTTTTTATATCGGTGCTCATGGGTTAATAAAAAACGACAGACATGAATGAGAAATCAAAAGAAAGGAAAACATACTTTGAGCGTGTTGGAAATTAGAATTTCCGATACAACCGAAACAGAATGCGGCTGGAAAAATAAAACAAGAAATTTGATCACTTAGACGTGGAATTAATCGGCGAGTGCTAGATAAATAAAACTGCAAATGAAATAAACACAATATTAATGGGTATTATTTGCTCCAACTACAACTCCACAGACTCGAATTTCACAGATGACATCATCGATCCAGCGATCAGGGGATACAAATTTGGCAGCCGGGGTTAAACAACGGAAATCGACGAGAATTTGGGGCACACAGCAGGCGGCCGACCGGCGAATAATAATAAATTAACGATTTATTGATGGAGTTTAGAAAGTTTAAGTTTTTTAGTTTTTTAGAGGCGAGAAAAATCGAGTGCGGCGCCAGAGCGAACTTGAGTCATGTGCGCTCTAATTAACCAGCTGACACTGACACCCGACCGAAAAGCGAAAGAAAGGAATCCACAAAGCAAGCACATCCAACAAGTATGCGAATGAGCAACAACCAGAGATGATAAAGCATCCCACAGACAGACTCCCGAGCTTAAAGAAGCTGCGAAACAATGTAAATCCAGTTGAGATACAAAGATACATGCATCCCTCATGTGGAAACAAGGCGCGTTGGAGTAACACTCGGCCGATGACAAAGATAAAGTGAGCCACTGCCAAGGATACAAAAAAGATGGAGGGAAGCAGAGGCGAAGTAAGGCGACATCTTTAACAAATAAACCGGGCGCTGAGCACAACGACTAAATCTCAGTCAGAAAAATTCAATAAAATGCAAAGTAAATAATAATAAACGACCTTGCCAGGCAGCAAGCTCCCCGGGATATATGTTTTTTTCCTGGACGCGGTCTCCTTTCTGACAGGCGAGCGTGGGATATTAAAAGTGGAAAATCTGGGCAGATGCAAATGAGATTTCCCTTGGAGAAATTGGAGTAGCTTATCTAGCATCTCTGGCAGGCAATTAAATAGGCGAGTCACCACTGGCACCGTTCTCAATCGCAACACAAATATTTGACAAAATGCAATACTTCAGGGAATTGGCTTCCAACAGGTGGCGCTGAAGCTGTTTATAAACACGGGGAAAAATCAGTTCAAATTTTGTGAAATTAGGTTAATTTTCCACAAAATGTCATATGATTTTCCCACTGCTGAAGAATATGAACTATAAGAGGCTATGTTGTATGTTAACTTTATTACTTGTCTCGTTTTATATCATAAAAAACCAAAATTCCCTAAAGTTCCCAAGTAAAAATTCAGGGCATACGAAAAATGTTGAGTTCGATTGTCAGCTAAATGAGTACTGACCCTAGAAATACAAAAAATACGTAATTTTTTTCCGTGTGCAGAGAGTACCCATAAAGTCGTGTAATTAAGTCGAGTCGGAGATGGTTAGATAAGTATTATTTTCCCGTTAACAGTTCTTTTAATTTCCATGGCGTTTGCCATTTTGTAATTTTCACTCGCCAAAAGCTGAGCTAGCAAGAATTTTTCTTAACGCCGTTGTCATATTTTTTATGGTTCGGCTTGTTCCCATCGCCGCAGAGAGAAAACGAAACGATTATAGATATCTGTAGATATATATGAATGTATATAAACGCGGTGAAGATACGGGTTGTTTTATTTGCAGTTAACATAATGTTGTATTGAACACGCGCTGCCAGAATCCGGCCAAAGAGAAAAGTTGGTGAAAAGTGCGCACAATTTTAAACGTGACTGTTTACACAGAATTTTGTTTCATTTGCCACACTCACACACACACAAATATACACAAAATGCTGGTGTTATTCTTGTTATTATTCTTGCTATTGTTGTTATTGTTGTTGCAGCGTTGACGAAAAATGATTATTATAAATTCGACCTTATTACTCTTGTTACTCGCGTTTGCTTTGCTGGGCGAAAAAAAACACAGAACCAAGAATAAAATAATAACACCAAAACAATTTATTTCTGCAATTTTTCTTGCCGCGGCGTTGGTTTACATTTGTGTGGAAAGAAGGTGAATATTTTTCGCACTTTGAACACTTTTCTTCGGGAGGTTACATCCTTGAGTTAGGAATTTTCTTTTTTAACCCGTTTAAAATATTTTTGTGTGGATTTTTTTTGCTTATTAAATTTCTTTGCGTTTTTTATTTTACCGGCAGATCGCGATCGCGACAAAAAACGCAACCAACTTACGCGCCGCCGCTTCGAAAACTGAAAAGTGAACCAACAACAAAGCCGGCTGCAGCCACTTTGCACTCAAAATAGCACTCAAAAAACTCACACTCGCACTCGCACTCCCCAAAAACGAAACTTGTTCTCTCTCTCTCCGCGCGAGAACTTGTTGCTCGCACTGTGAGTGCTGTTTATGCATTGTTTATGCCGTGTTGTCTTCCGCTACTTAGCCTTAGCCCTCTCTCATCAGCCCCACACACTCTCCCACTCGCGCTCGCCCGCTCATTAAGTGGTTGTCTTTTTGAGTGGACCCATCGAGTGGCACTCTCGAGAGTGTTGTTATAATTTTTCAATCTGCCAGATACTTTGCTTTACCTTCCGCTGCTGGCTTATTTATTGCCCGAGCTTGGGCTTTATTCGATACAATTTATAAATGCATTTGAATGGCCTGTTTTTTATCTTCCCGCATGCTCTTCTGCTTTGTTTTGTTTTGGGTTTCGTTTGTTTTTATGGCCTTTTTATTTGTCAATTTACACGCATTTCTTGTGCGATTTTTTGTTCTTGGCAGCTTGGGTTCTGAATGAATGACATTGGTGACTCACAATAAATATGATTGAGGGTATAAATAAAGGGTAAAGGATTGTTTATGAAAGCTGGCATTTGACACCATTTAAAAGCAAACAATTATATTATTTTTCTGGTTAATTTTTTCTGATTATTTGAAGTGCTTTTTTAAATAAATAAAAACAAATCCAGACCATAGAACTCCTAAATTATTACTCTCAGCCCTCGTCCCACTCCGATTTCCCTCCACGTCTGTCAACTCTCTGTTATTTCTGTCAACCAAAACCCATAAAGGAAGGCAAAAGATAAAATGAGTTTCCTTATGTTTTCCTAGCCTTAAAAAAAAATCGCAAAAAGGAGAAATGCAAAATTGGCAAATAATTTTTCTCTTTTGACCGGCGCGCCGCTCACACGTGACAAAGTGTGAAAAATGCCTCCAACTCATGAGCGAGGAAATGCTATTCATGTTTTCCTTTTTCTCTGGGATTGTCTTAAGCCTACACTTGCCACAAAGGGGGGAGGTAAAGGATGTGGAAAACCAAATTTATGAACTGCAGACGCGACAGAAAGAGCGAGCGAAAAAGGGAGACACACATTTTTGTCTTTGTCTGCAATGTGCAGCCGGAAAATCTATTTTCGAGCGCATAATTTTCTTTTCCAGTCTGCCACCTTGTAGGGCAGCCTTTCCTCACTCCCTGGACTCCCCATCCTCCCCAAAATGTATCTTCAGCAAGGCGATTTGTCGTCTGCCACGGCAAAAAATGGAAATCCAGAAATCCAGAGGCCGAAAATGGGAGATCTGGGAAATTGTAGAGTTTGTCTTGCATTTGGATTTCCTGAATTTGGAAAAATGAAAATTGAATTCTCTTCCGTCTAATTGTTTTTTGTGGTCTTTCCTCTTAGTTTCTTAATTTTATCTGTGGCATTTATTAATGATGATAAATGATGCGATGTTTCTTGAGGGTTTCATCTTATAATTGATAACCCTAGCAAAAGGCAAACCATGGCTTTTGTTTAATAAAATTAGAATTTTCTTACAGTAAAGAGATACGTTTTTATTTACCCATTGCATTTGCAGATTTAATTGGGTTTGTCTATTCGAAATAAATACTAGAAAAGAGTTCAATAATTTATTGTTTAAGCTGTTTGGGTTTAAGAAATCAGCATTAAAACCATAAGAACCTGATAAGTATCTCTGCTTTTATGGTATGTTTCATACTTGGATAACTATAAAATAATAGTTTCGGGTAGAAGTTTATGTATGTACCTATAATATTGTTTTATAAACTGTAAATAAATATATATTGTGTCTGCTTGTTTGTGAATAACAGAACTTATTCCATGAATATATTTTAATTCCGATAGTAAATATGATGCTATATATCCCTGTTTTTCCAGCTTGAATCCTGGCCCCCTTTCAATTAATTGGAAAGCAAAGCCAATTAGAGAACTATTTCATGCCATATTGTGGCCCCGGGCAAATATTTACCAAATGTTTGTTTTTACCCATTTTTACCCATCGCCAGAAAAGAAAACATACGGAGGGAACGGCAAATATTTATGAAATGAAAATCCTCGACGCTGGTAGCTAGAAGGGTCAACAGGGCGAAATTGGAAATGGAAAAAGTTGACTACCGCACAAAATGGCGCCGTTAGCCAATGGAAAAAGGGAGCTGGAATATTGACAGGCCAAATGAATTGGCCACATGGCGAGCCACGTCCTGCAGTGTGCTCTGTGTGTGTGGCAATATAAAGCACAACACGTTTGACAATTATACATTGGTTACATTTCGTGGCATATTTGTGCAGTTTGCGCAAATAACAAAAGCGGAAAAAAAGACTAAATGGGAACAAATATAAATGGAGGATGCCGCAAAAAGTCAGACGGTTGGGAGTGCTGCAATATGCGGTTGAAACATTGATTGTGGGCGGAAAAGGGTCCTTGCACACAGACAAGCAAACAGATAGACAGACTGACAGTCAGGGTATTAACAATAACGTGCGAGCGAGACATCGCATAGCCCAAGCATTTTAGCGCTTCCATCAATTGATTTCCCAGGCGGTTGACGAGAGAGAGATGATATATTTCGCTGTTTTGAAGTGCTATCGTAGCCTCCCTATATCAGAGGCTTTTTGTTGCTTCACTCGCTTAAAGCTTTTAAAGGATTTAATGATATATGGCTTCGTATTATGGCCAGAAATATCAATATAAAAATCCTCTGTTGACGCATTTCAAATAAAATGGGAACAACATAAATGTTAAATTTATTTAATCCCCATTATATTGTATATAAAGCAGTTAAACGATATATTTGATGGATTAAAATATGGAAGCCAATATTTTTCAATTTAAATGAAGCTTAACGAGCATTTATTTTGTATAACTTTCAACTATAAAAATATTTTTCATTTATTTTAATCCCAGACCTCGAGCCAAAAAAAGCATCGTTGAAATATCGTAAGCTCTCTTTGCAATTAAATTAATGGTATACCTAAACAAATATTAAATTACATTCTAAGAGGAATTAATTTAAATAAATTAAGGCGAATATATTGAATTTTTCTCCCACTTTCAGTTCAACAAAACTTTAGATTTCTTTAATCAACCCATTAAAAACTCATGTTGCATACTTTTAGGCTTAAGTCAGTTTTCAAATGAAGGTTTGGTTCTCGGCTAGCAACAAAAAGTGTGTATGTGCGAACTTTGCAAAATAGTTTTATTAGCTCATGTTAGTTACTCAGTAATCTCGGTTGCTAAATCAAAATCTCCATAGATAATATTTCTTTTCGTGTCAACCGGGGGCAACTTCGTAAAGTGTGCACATAAATCACAGGCAGCAACACACGCTGCGTATGAGTGATTTATTAAACTGTTTTGTGCCGAAGCGAGAGGGCGAGCAACTAAATTGATTTCATTGTGTGTCCTGGCCTGCATAATAAACCAAACAAACTGCAACGAAAACTTTCAACTTTTACATGGGACATTTTTCAGCTTTTAAGGAGCCAGAGGAGAACAAGGACCAACGGAGCCACGCAGTCCTGGGAGCCCTGGGTGCGCCCAAGGAGCAGCAGCTGTGCCCGAGTGGTCATAAGGGGTTAAATGAGTTGCCTCTGTGTAGCCAGTAGTGTCCTGCTTCCATATCGACCACATGTGGTTAAATTATGGGCAGAGCTGACCGCCCTTCACCATTTTCGTGCTATTTTTCCAGCAGCTTTCCGGGAAATCAATGAAACATATTTCAAAGCGTTAAGCAATTGCTTTTTAGCGTTCATTCAGCATTCCATTGCGGACTGCTGACTGCCAATTCCACAATACTTCTCCCGCAATCCCCATTTTAAGTGGTCGGGTCCGATTCGATGCGATTCGATTGGATTGGATTCTCTGGAGCGTGTCCCTTATGGGAATTCAGGGGCCCTCCCAATTCCCTGGCTCTCCTCGAGTTAACTCAATAAAATTCAGAGTCTAGCATTATTTGCCAAATGAGCCAGAAGTAGTTCTGTGGCTTTGTCTCCCCAATGCTTTGAACAACCCTTTTCATTAGCATGGCAGCCGACATTCCACATTTGATGGAGTTTGCGGGCCATTGCCAAGGAATTTCGGCGTGACACTGATGCTGATGGCTGGCCATGCATCATTCGTAGGAGGGGTCGACGAAAGGCGGCCCCCACTTTGATGGAAGACCCTTGCAGGGAGCACTGCATTGACTTCTGGCCAGGCAAGTACCAATCAGACTTCATTAGGGCTGAATGCCTGATTGCAAATCCTAGCTGAAGGCAGGACTTTAAGTTGCTGCAAAAACTGTTCTTTCGTCTGCTGCCTGACACGTTAATTTAATTAACATTTATCGGCTGGCAAACATGTCAGTGTCAGCAGGAAAAACCAAATTATTCGGATCATTCGCACGGGAAAAAATTACCTATAATATTGTACCTTTCTTTGGGGGAAAAATAATATTTCCATAACATGTCAGTGCAGTCTCTTTTGATTTAAAATCAATAAAGCACAGTGATAAATACTATATCAGGGATAAGTGTTTTTACCATAGCATAAAATCGGAAAAATACCAATAATAAAAGATATTGTGGTGTTAAAAAATCGCCGATACTGTTGATTTCTTGTCTACTTATAAAGCCTTAATTGAAAATATTTCTTCCTCTGCAGTAATGGCATATGTACCATGTGTAATGCCTGCTGTCAGCGGTTTCGTCAACTTTGGCTGGCCACGTTCGGGGCGTATACGTAACTTGTGGAAAAATGCAATGGCAGGCAAAAAATAAGAGAGTTTCCCCTTCCTGCTGCTATGCAAATGAAATTTTCCGCAGAGAAACTTTTTATTCAATTAATAGAAAATTTCTTGGAGTGGTCAATTAACTACGTGGCCACTGCGCTGCGGCTTAGAAGGGGCTGGGGACTGGGCTTGGTTAGGTTACTAGGACGGCTAAACTTTGCCTCAGCTATTTGGCGACTTCATTTAACGTGGCCCGAACCGGCTTTCATAAAACCATTGCAAAGTTTTCACACCCACCATCAGCCGTCCCTTTCGCCTGTCCCGTAATTGTTTTAACTTGCATTTATTTTAACTTTCTTTCGTTTTTTATATATTCCCAGCGATCCAACTTTTGGAAAACTTTTTTCTTTCATTGCTATTTTAATTTTTACTTTATTTTACCATTTTTAATGCTTTCATCCCCCTTCTATAGTTTTTTCACATTGTTAATTTTGTTCAAGTTTCCCTTATCAGTTTTTTTCGTTCGCCTTTTGGCATAAAGAATAAAAATACATTTTTGTGTAAACGGGCGAAAAAAGTATCGCAAAAATAGTTTTTCCAACTTTAGCATGAAGGTGGTTAAGTTTTTTTCCCGCCACTTGCAACGTAATTTTTATGCAAGCCTGAAAAAAAAATATTAAATGCGCCAAATGTTAAGCACTTTCAAGGAGTCTGCATTTTTTCGGGGCGTTGAGTGGCATTGAGAGATTATTTTCAAAGCGATTTGAGCTGCGAATTGATTTGATTGCGAGTCGAGTGGCGCGGAAATGGCTTGGCCAAACGAATTTGTTAAGGACCGTTTGGAAAAGCGGCGTTTGACCGGAAAACTGGCAAAGTGAAGGGGGAAACTTTCGCGTGAAGACAAATATTTGAACATTAAACTTATTTAAGGGGTTTACCACAACTAGGCCAACGCCACCATAAAATGTATAGATAAATATTTGCAGCTTTTACATATCAAATCATCAACTGGGTCAACATTTTGTTTTTAGATTAGATCTGCCTGGAAAATGCTAAATTTGGCCGATGATTTGTTGAATCGCTCCCCACGGTAAAATTTATCTAGACAACAAAAGCTAAAGTATTGAGAACAGAATGGGAAGACATGAATGGAAGACTTTTAGTAATTGTCCTTTTTTTGTTTATCTATGTCTGTGATAAAGTATTAGTATATGAAATAAATGAAGAATCTTTTAGTTATTCAAACTATTTATTATATTGTACTTTTTGATATGATTTACTTCATCATTTACTCAATGTTGCATTAGGTATGTAAAATTAATTACCTAATTAGAGCTCACCTCTTAGCAACTTTTAAAAACTAAAATTTTTTCTAAGATCAATTGTTCAGATTGGCTCATTTTTAAATAATAAATAAAAAATACAACCATTATTTATTGTACTTTTAGACCGAAATAAAACCCAAAACGAGAAAGAAAGCTAACTTCGGTAAACCGAAGTTGGTATACCCTTGCAGTCTGTAATTGGATCATTGAAAATCGAACCATTTTAGTAATGTTGAAAAAACATCGAATTTTGTAAATTTTACATTTTACATGTAGAATTTTACATTTTCATATAAATGGACCGATCGATTCTATGGCAGCTATATGATATAGTGGACCGATCTTAATGAAATTAAAACCGTAATTCTAGAACCTTAAAAAACTGCTATGTCTTAAAATTTATAGAAATTCGTTGAAAAACAGAGAAGTTAAATTTTTTTTTACATTAATTTCGCCATCATTCCTATGGCAGCTATAGGATATAGTAGTCCGATTTCGGTCGTTCCGACATATATACTGCGTGCTAAAGAAATAAGACTATGCTGAAAATTTCAGCTCGATAGCTCAAAAACTGAGAGACTAGTTCGCGTAGAAACCGACAGACGGACAGACGGACAGACAGACGGACATGGCTAGATCGACTCGGCTGGTGATGCTGATCAAGAATATATATACTTTATGGGGTCGGAGATGCCTCCTTCACTGCGTTGCAAACATCTGGTCAAAATTATAATACCCTCTGCAAGGGTATAATAAAAGACACATGAAAACAGAAAAAAATAAAATAATCCTTACAGCTGAAGCTAAGAAATAGTAAAATGAGTAACAAGAAGAGAAAACGGAAAACTTGTTGACACAATAAAACAGCAAGTATTTATATTCAAATATTTTATTCAATAATTTTAAAAGTAAAGAATATATAAAATATTCAACGCAAATATTGCAAAAATATTTTCTAATCCCATATTATAGTTTTCTTTTTTTTTATGATATATTTCTTGCCCTTTTGAGCTCATGGTTTCTAGATTCTTTATGACTAAAGCCGTTTTGGTGTGGAAATGCTTGTCTCGATATGGTTTTCCGGGTGTACGTTCGCTCACTCGGTCGCATTGATTTTCGCTCCAATGGCCGCGAAGCGAATGCCTCACAGGCACTCTGAAACAGGCACAAGCACACCTACATATGGACAGCTACAGCCACAAACACAAAACACAGACGAGTTTCGCATACAATATGTGCACTTTATGCGCTTTGATATTTTATACATTTTGTGCGGCCCACTCAACGAGTTGTTTTTGCTTTTCCCCGGACTGGTCCCATGTTGTAGCCATTGTTTGCACAGTCTGTGTGACATTTTTATGCTATCAAACATTGTTGCATCGAATTTACGGTGCGTATGAGTAACGACGACGGCCGCAGCGGCAGCAGACATCAGAAATAACCCCCTTTCGAAACATTTGTGGTGGAATATATTATGTTGTTGCCTTGTGACAGACTGAAGCCCCAACGACAGGCGTCATAAAAAACACACTTGCATTTATTAGCCCCTCCTCGCAGGAAAACAAAAAATAAGACACGAAAAAGGACAAAATGTATCCTGGACCGGCGAAACTTCTGTGGCCAGAGAAAATGTAATTGAATAAAGTATTTTTCACATTTGGTCGGGCAGAGGAAAATGTGTGGGGAATGCGAAATAAATTCCGAATTCAGAGAGTTCAGCCAAGTAGTTTTTGGCATTTTCTCCCCCCAACTTTTTGTCAGAAGCAAACTCAATTCGAATTGCTCCTCCAAAGAATGCGATTTAACGAGCAGTTGTAAAAGCAAATTGCTCGCCCTCGGAAAATTTCCATAAGCCCCACTCAAATTATGAATGAAAATGTCACGGGGAAAAATGAGGAGTAAAACTTGCGAATCTCGAATCTCGAATCTGACTTACCGTCATGTACTCATCCAGGCGATGCTTCCAATTGTCAGATCTATCGATTAGATTGTTCCACTGCTCGGAAAGTTTTCCCACCTCGCGCCGGATGCTGCGTGTTAGCTCCCGGCTCTGCTCCTCGGCGGACATGTAACGCGACTCGGAATCATGGTTGGCTAAAAGAAGCAGAGATTATTATGATAAGAAAGCGCTGGCAAATTTATGAAAATCAACTCGAGTCAAGTCGAGTCAAAGACAAAGTTCCGGGGAAAAAAACGGAAAAGACAATTGCTCCGCCATTAAATTTGGGAGGAATTGCCGCCGCCTCACGTCTCACGTGTCGGAGTTTATGAATTAGAGATGATATTATGGCTCTTAATGTCCGTCCGGGTCGATGATTCTCTCTGCTGGCAGCCTTGATTATGCTGATTGCCGGCTGTGATTAAATTTGCAATAAAATAATCCCACGGACAGGTAAGCTCTCGGGAGGAGGCCAAGCTCAAAGTTGAGTGAAAACAAAGGGAAACTCTAATTTGGCCACCAGGGGAATCAATTAGCAAGGCGACTTGAAGCTTGAGTCCCGAGCGAGGTAAATTCAATAAATATCAATGTCTTTAAGCCATCGATTAGCTTCGATCAGACCGCAAAACCACCAGCTCAGCTCCAGCTCCGGCTTCCGCAGCAATAACAATGATGGCAGATGAAAGGCCCTTGGAAGGGCAGACGGAAAATCGAAAAGGAAAAGTGTCAGGAAATTTGAAAGACAAACTGACGCGCTCTTGCGGCGAAGGGAAATGCAATAGGAGACTCCCCGACTCGAGGACGGACGGAGGGCCGACCAACTGACTGACAGACGAGTGGCAGCTGCTGCTGCTGCTGCTGCTTCTACTGCCGCTATAAGCCAACACAGTGACACAAAAAAGTACGGCAACAGGGCCAACTCGACTCAACGCAAACTCAAAGTTGGCTAAATCCGAATTTAATTTAATGCACGGACGGAGACAGCGAGCAACTTTTATGGCCAAAGGGGAGGTTGGACAGCTGGTAATGTGATGCCGAGCAAATATCGAGAGTTGAATACTTTTCCCCGGCTCCATCCAAGTTTTGTCGTAATATTCAAATTCAATTTAAAGATTGAGTTTATCGCTTTGCATGTTTTCTGCTTTTTGCCCGCCTCACTGACTCGGCGTCGCCGGGCGAAACTTTTCCTTTTCAATTTTGAGCGCACAAAGAAATATTAAAAGGGATGGATTGATATTAAAATATGTGCTCAATAGTTGCAAGACATTTCTATAAGTTCTATAAAAAATTCTAGGCGAAGATTGATTGGTATTCGTATAAAGGAAATCATGATCCCAAATGCCGAGCTAGTTATCTTAGCATTTTCTAATTTAAAAAGCATTTAAAACTTAATTCTCTTTAAAGAAAGTTATTTAATATTCCCTGTTTGCTCGCAGCTTTGAGATAAGCCTTCTATTATTTAATTTCAATAATCATTAAAATTCATTTGGCCCCGTTTTCTGCCAGCCAGAGAGTGATTGGTGGACCACAAAATAAACATCAGAATGGCCAAAATCAAAGGCCAAAAGCGGGTCGTGGCAAATCTCTCCCGCAGCTGATGGCTGGCACTAATAGCGTACTAATCGTACTAATTGCTCTGGTCGCAATTATCGTCGACGGCTCCCATCCCCCGATGATGCCACAAAAAATCGAAAAACAAATCCCCAGCCAGTCACTAACCTCACCCACCGAGCCGCAGCCACACAGCCATTTGCTAAATTGTTAACTACAGTCTAAAAAAAAAGGAACTACGACGGGAACTAAAGCCAGATCTGAGGCTGCGAGGGGTGGTGGTGGTGTGTGTGTGGTGTTGCAAAATCAATTGGCAATTCTCTGGTTGCCCAACAGCAGTTGTCTACTTTTAGGCGCTCACGTACCAAAGTACTATCCTTGCCTCCTGTGTGCGGTTTTTGAGCTTGCTAAGCTTTTGTAAAATAGTTAAAGCAAATTCTTACATGTTAGTTTTCGTTGATTCGTGAGAGATATTCGACAGAAAGTTCAATCAATTGTGAAATGCTCAAGGGAATTTGTGGGCGGGGATTTGGGATGGGAATTGGAGGAGGGATGGAAGTGAAAAAGGCTCTGGCTGAATTCTATTGAGAATCATTTAATATGAAATAAGCTTGCAGGAATATACTATTCTGAATAGGCTTATGTAAATCGTTGAATATGTTCCGCAAAAAGATTGATTCGGCTTTTGTAATTAGAGCAAAGAAAATATTTGTGAGTTAAGAGAATACAAACTAAATTAAGATTAAACCAAACAAAGGAAATATTTAAAAAGAGAGGAAAGAAAGAAGCAAAAAAAAAAAATGGAACCAGAAAAAAGCACAAAAGCTAAATTTATTAAAGTTTACAAATTTGAAGAAAATATATTTCAGAGAATTAAATTGAAGTTATCAGGGGTGCCACAGAAATTGGTGTAGATTTTAAATCAATTGAAAATGTGCCTGAAAGTAACCCATTTTTATTATTCTTATTTTTGTAAGGTGCACCTTTTTTAGCATACTTGTGGACAGCTTTGTTAATTATTTCCTTTTCTACAGCGATTCTAACCCCAAAGCCTTAAAATCTAATTAAAACCTTTAAAAATCTAAGAATAATCCAGAAAAGCATGTGTCAACCCTATAACTATCCCATTATGTGGGGGATTGTCTGTCATTGCTCTAGCAGTATATAGATCATGATTTATACCCATCGCACCGAACCTAAGAAATCCAATTTCAGCTTTGGCCAACGGACACTTGACGGGCACTTCGTGGCGAACCTTTTTGTGGTCCACTTAATGGGCAGTTTAGTGGGGCGACTTTTTAGTGTGTGGTGGCGGTGGGGTGGCGTGGGTGGTCATAAAAATAAAACTTACCCTCCGTATCGCTGGTATCCGAGACGGCGGCTTCATTGGCGATGTACTGACGACCGCTCGTTAAATTGCTCTCGACAATTGGCCGCTTATCCTCCAATTGGCGGCGAAAGGCTTTATGATCGTCCTGCAAGTGGAACGGCAATGAATGCAATACATGAATGAATGGCTGGCTCTTCACTAAAATAAATATATAACGAACGAACGAACAAACGAACGAAAAAAATGTTGGATATTTTGGGGCGATATTTGCCAGGACCATCAAAAATATAGTTCAAGTGGTCAAGGCCCATAAACCATCAAGGGAATGGCATCCTCTGCAGCTCGGGGCAATAAATTCTCGTGTTTAATGCATTTAGTTGGGGAATAACAAAATGCAACAATATAAAACTCTGGTCCGGGTCGGCCGTGGCTCTCCGAATCCGAATCCTTCGGTCGTCCGCCGGCAAATAAAATCTTCAAGCCGAAATGTAAATGTTCGGCAGACCGTAACTTAGTGGCAGGCAATAGATTTATACAGTGCCCCCTGCTGATCCCCCTTTTCGGCAGCAGCCCTATCCCGGCCCGGCCTCCGTGGCTCTGCGGGGTGAAAGTTGACTCATTTTTTTCCAGCTGCTTCTCCGCTTTCTTTTCCTGGTTCCGGGGCCCTAAGTGGGGGCAAGTGAAATTCAAGTGGCTCATGCTGTGTTAGACAGTGTTTCCCCATTCCGAAAGTGGCCTGCCTGCTTTGCTCGGCTCCAGCTCTCTACTTGGGCTTGGGTTTCCCCAGCTTCCTCTCGTTCCGTTCCTTGGCAGGTCCCTAAGTGATTCTCCCCCATGTGAGGGCGATGTGTGTGTGGGGCTCGTGTTTTTGACATAACAAGCATCATTTAACAATTATTTAAGAATTCCAAGACCAACAGTGGGCGTGGCCGAGAGTACGCAATTTGGTCAAGATGGATCAGTTCGATAGGGGAGGTCTTATGGCTACTTAGGCGAAAGTTCCAACTAAACTCAGGTTTGTATTGCAGGCCATTAAATACATTTATTGAAGGAGCCCACCAACCCAAACCAATTGAAAATGATGGTCTCTCACAGGCAAGAGAAAATATGGAGTATTTGGGAGAAGTTCTAGAAGAGGTTTCTGGTTTCTTAATAAGACTAAGTTAGGCAAATTTCTAAATAAATTGATGGCTAAATAGTGGCAAAACTATTTGGTTAATTAAAGCCGCAATGCTCAAGTATCACGCTTCATCAGATTCCAAATGTAATTGTGAAAATGGCAAAATAATTGTCCATCTGAGAGCCCACTTTCAACTGTCATTATCGGATCAGCAGACAGTTGTAAATTAATTGGAATACGCTTTAACATGCTGTACTCTTGGTTTATTATTTAATTATGTTCAAAAATATATTTGCTTAAATTATGCAACCAAAAGTGGCAGCTATCCAAGGCACTCTTGGCATCATTAAGCTCTGCCCAAGTCCTGGAAACGGGTCAAGAGACCTCGCCAACCAGAACATCCACACAATTAGTTGGCAAGGCGGCCAAACAAATTGAGGTGCAGCCCCCGGGGAGTTTCAACGCAAAAATAAGGTTAAAATTGGGTCGTTGACAAAAAGTGGGAGAAGGAAAAGGTTTTTTGACCCAAAAAAAAATAAAAGAAAGATAACTTACCAACTGCTTTTGCAAACTGGCGGCGTCTCCTCGTACAGGACCCAGGCCCAAGGTGCTCAGTTCGGTGTCCTTGCGGATAACCCATTCGGTCAGTTCGCGGAGCGACAAGAGCAAAGCATTCCAGTGCTCCGAATTGGACTCCAGGCGATTCCTGCGGCAGAAACAAAATCAAAATATTATTAAAGAATAGGACAAGTCTATATTTATAATAAATTGTTTAATTTGAATTCAATTTTCATCAGCAAAGCTTCATTTTAATTAAACTTAAAATTCTTCCTATCATAAATATTTTATTTCTATTCGATTTAAGCCCTTGGAAACCTATTACAAAATTATCTATCAGTAAAATATCTTAAAAATGTTGAAATACATTTGTACATTAATATTAAATTGGTTTCAAGAATTTAAGAAGCGCTTTTCCTCAGTGCACAAGAAAAAGTGCTGTAATAATATTAAATTTAATTTGCACTTTAGAGCAGACGGGGAAGCATCTGTGCTGATTGCACCCACAAAATGTCAGCGACAATTTGTCTATTTCCTTGTGTTTCCGCACCGCCTTCCGGCTCCTGCCGTCCGTCCCCTTCTCAGGATCGGATCCTCCTGCCTCCACAAATTTCCTCCTTAAGTGAGGTCTATTAAAGTGTCCTGTTTTGGCATTTGGCCGAGGGCAGACCGAAAGCCTGGGCGCAGACACAAATGGGACTGGTCTGGCCTGGTCTGGTCTATGCTAAAATTCAGCTGTCGCTGTAATTGTGAAATGCCATGACATTTTATTCACATTTTATTTGGCCGGGGAAAAGGAGGACATCGCCTTGTCCTGGCATATTTGGGTGCTGCATTGTGTTGCGAGGGGGAAGCGGCAAAAATAACACAGGGAAAAATCTGAAAAATCTCCAGCTCCGCGACCCGGTAATAACAATAGTCACAGCCCCATTGTCATCTCATTTTTCCCCCATTTTCCTCACTTTCTCGTGATTTTCTTCTTCTCGGCCTGCTTCTGCTTCTTCCTGCCTCGTCCTTTTGTCTGTTTATCTTTGCCGAATTCCTTTGGCCGTGCTCATTTCATTCCTTTATTATTGCTGCTCTGGTTTTTTGCTTATAATTAAGGCTTGGCTCTAGCACCTCTCATCATCATCGTCCTTTTTGCCGGGGAAAACTCTGCCGCTTTCCGCACACTTTCGCTTTCGTCATGCAAATAATAAAAGGAAATAACTTGAGACGGACAAGACAAGGGGATTTTTCCTCAAATTTCAGCCCCTTTGTTGTTTGCGTACATTGGATTTCCTCTCCTTTTCTGACTAAGCTCCTGACACTTATTGACGGGGGACAGGCAAATTGATTGAGAAATGTATATGGATAAAAGTAAGCAAAGGGTCATGAGAAATTATAAATGTTTGGAGCTGAAGCTAAATGATATTGAGGATATTTCAGGGCTCATAATGCTTTTCATCATCTGAATTTTTATGTATTCCTTTTTTCTGTAATATCTTAAATGATTTCAAAGATTTCCAATCTGAAAATATGATTTTTTAATTAAAGGACTAATAAATTTCTTTGATTTAATAAATTTAAATCTATTTACAAAATTTTAATAGAAATGACATGATCTGATTCCAATCCATTTAATTTCAATCAAAGTGCTTTTCATTCTCTTAATGATTGATCGCAGTCCTCCTGCTTTCATATCCATCATTTCTTTATTATTGTTTTGCTGGTCGCAAAGAAAACCCCGATTTAATCATTTTATTAACCCACCAAAAACGGACTTAAAGCGAAAAGGAGACCGTGAAAAAGATACGGGTTCATCAATCTTCCCCCTTGGACAGACAAACATCCCAAACGGCTATTGACGGAGGATTGAGGAGGGGAAAACCGAATCCGAATCCGGATCCGGCACACCTGTAGAGATGCCACACGCAAAAAGTTTGCACAGTTCAAAGAGCCGGGAAAACTTTGCACATAAAATGACCCAAAGCCAAAAAGTGCCGCGGCTAATACAAGCGAACGGCGAACAATGGCCAAAAGCAAATAGAAGGGGGACTGGGATTGCCAACTGACGGATACGGCGAAACTTTTCAAGTGCTGGCCGAAATATTTCATAGGAATTTATAAGCCAACAACAAGTCCGCAGCGCAAACAGTCCAGACAGCGCCGAGGATGGCGGTGGTTAAAGCCAACAAACAACAAAGGAAGTGGCTCAAGTTTGGCCCACGGAAATGTGCCAGAACGTTGGAACAATGGGGCTAAGAGCCGAGATAGGGCCGGCCAAAGTAACCACTACTGAGGTGTCAATCGTCAACATGTCTGCTAAGACTAATTGAAAGGCACTTGGGGTGCAGGCAAGGCAAAGGTAATCAGGACTGAAGGGTAAATATTTGGATAGAGTTATAACTCATAAACTATTTAATAAAAGGAATAATATAATAATAATAATATTGAATAATTATCCAACATGTCATATTAGGCCAATTAAAATTATTTTGTTTAACTTATTTAAATATTTACATATTTATTACTTTATAAATCATTAAGAACCTAGTTATAAAATAAACTTTGGGCGTACCGCACTTTGTTTATTAAAGCTTCGATTGTCAGAGGCCAGTATTTGTTTTTATTGGCCGACTGACAAACAAAAGCAATACGATTGCAACGATTCAGGGATTATCGTGTAAAAATTAACGTTGCCTGCCTTTTGGAGCGCAGCGTCACGTATACGCCGTGTTGCCGCGGTCATTGGATAATTGCCATTTATATTCATTATACGATCTCGCCGGCTCCTCACTCAGCGCATTGCTGCGTGTCACCACCATCATCATTATTCATTTTGGCCCAGTTTGGCCATGCCTCCTTCTCTCACCTCTCTTGTAAACACACAGCCTCCGACTTTCATCATCGGCGGCATCAATATCAACAAGCGCCCAATATTTGTGTGCTCGAGCCAAGCTTTTATTTATGAAATGGGGAAATTACAAACACAAAAAGAGAAACAAAAAAAATATAAATGGCGACAAGAGGAGGAAGGTCCAAGGATACTGGGCCAGTGTTTGCCGGCGATTTCATCAATGGCACAGTGTCCGTGGACCATGGAGCTCCCTCGGTCCTTCACTCGCATTTTCCATCACTTTTCACGCGTTTCGTTTCGTTTTAAATATTGATTTTCGTTCGGCGCGCGGCTTTGTCAGCCGTAAAGTGTCACGGGGCACCGCTCTTCATCTCCTCGGAGCTCAGAGCTCGACGGCACACTTTTCCTGCCGTTGTTTTTCCCATTTTCATCAGCACAAAGTTGCTTAACCCGCTGCACAAAAGGCAAAGGGGGGATCACTTGTTTTCAACTTGTTTAACATTGTCTCTGTATTGCTCCTTTTTTCCCGTGATGGGCTTAACGTCGTTTAATTAACACTGTAAGTAGTTTAAGGGAGAATAAGTCATGTCTGAGAGCCTTGCTACTGCAGTTTGGTTTAGATTTGGCATCATTCATCATACGCCCTGTTGGCGGTCTAACAACTCCCCGGGTATTTTCACAGACCTCTCGACATCTCATGCCCATTTAAGCACTGGGACCGAAAAATAAAAAAAAATGCATGGAGCTACTTTAATTCTATTCAGCAGACTTCAAGCATACTCCAGAGTCGTCCCTCCCTCCGTAAACATGGCAGACCGACAACAAAAACGCCGAGGAGAAATGGTTTTACCCTCAGGCCTTCCTCTGGGCAAACAATCCAGCAGTAACGGGGGGGGGGGGGGGGGTGGTGGGAAAAAGCTATAGGAAAACAAGAAGCCGAAAGCACTTACCTGATTGCAATACTTTTCGATTTTAAATTATTCCAACGTTGATTCATTTCATCGAGGCGTCGCTGCAGCATAACCGCATCCTCTTGCGAGGTGAGCGAACCCAAAAGTTTGCGGCCTGTGCCATCGAGACGATCGTAAACCACGCGATGGGTTTCAATTTCCGATTGTAGGTCCTGGAAAGAGCGGAAAAAAAACGGAAAAATTGCGAAATGAGAACACGGTTATTGCAAGGGGGGAGAAATGCTAATAAATTGGTGTGTTTGTAGTTGGAATTCATTTATGTTGGGTAAAAAATGGAACACTGACTCTTAATAGTGGATTTTTCCCGAGGGTCGGACAAGGAAAATAGAAGGAGTCAAGCTGAGTGACAAGCCTCCACCTGGCCAATTATTAACCGCATCTGTCCCAGCTGCTTTTTGGTCCACACACACAAACACACACACCCCGTTATGCCTGTCAAATATTCTGTGTTTTTCCTCTATTTCCCCACAGCCCCCAGAGATCCTGTCGCGTGTCAGGTGTGGTGCTTGTCTCATGGACACAAAAAGGGCTTAAAAATTTTTGCCTCGTTTTCGTTTTGTTATTTTTGGTTTTAGTTTGAAAACTATTTCTATATGCGGTTACCTGCCATAGAAAAAGCATTTTTCGTAAGTTTATAAAGTCGTGCGGGATTGCTCAGTTTATAAACTTTTAAGTCGCTCAGATTTTTCATTTAAATATGTATATATCTGTTTGGAAATATTTTTCAAAGCTCTTTTCCTAAATGAGAATTATTTTTCACACTTTTATTCACTCATTTCCATTTTCCTGTTCATGCTAAAGCGTTTATTTAATTGTATTTCAGCTAATTTAATCAATCAATCAATCACTCACAAAATATACCAAATAAACTAATTAAAATTGGAATTAGGCAACGGCGCACAGCACATAAAATAATTGAAATGGTATCCGAGCATCCGTCCTAGGTTCTCCGAGAGTGTGTGGGTATGTGGGTGTGTGTCTGCCTGCGACTGTGTGTAAGTGTGTTTGCTAATTAAAGCTCCAATTAATTTGGCTTATGCATGTCACACACGCACACCAGCACGCATGCACGCACACCCACAAACGCGGGGGGCGATTCAATTAATGCGCAAAAATTGTTTATACGTCAATAGAGCGGAAATGGGCCAAACAAAAACAAGTCGGAAGCAGAATCAGAGTCGCCGAGAAGAAAGGGGCAGCATTTTTAATGAGCAGCAGCCAGTGGTGGAGACGAGGATTTAAGCGGGGACATTAAGGAGTGGGGATCGCGACACATGCGCCAAAGCCGATTAAATCAATTAAAATGAGAAAATGCCAGCGGCAGAGGCAGTGGCAGCGACGGACGCTGGAAAAGTGCCAGCAAAGCGGCAGTTTCCAGCACGAGTGAACAAAACGCATTTCCAGGTCATTATCGCAATGCCATGTGCCGATGTGCCACGCCCCCTTGGCCATAGCCCCACTCGCCAAAGGCTGGACGAACTAATGCCGCTAATTTGTGCGACGAAAGACCGCAATTTCCTGCATGAGAGGAGAGTCCTCTTCCATGTGTGATGGCCAGATGTCCTTTACTCAACAGTGAATAAAAAATTAACTGACTTTAGGGTAGAGAAGTATTTATTTGTAAAAAATAAAGCGAGTTTGCATGTAAAACAAATTAAGGTGTTAACTTTTACTTTAAAGAAGAAAAATCTTCATTTATTAATTAGTTCTGAAAAAATTTCAAGGAGTAAAATAACAAAAAATAAATATTTAAAATGTTGGATCTGACTTTGTTACTTATCATAATAATTATAATTTCATATACTGCAACCCAATGTAGGGTATCAGTAAATGATTTACCAGTTAACCTCCTCGCTCTTCTTGGGTTTATTAATGGCAAATAAAAACGCGGCCATTTTCGGGACTCATAATGGTGGATGGACGGGAACGAGGAAGTGGCAGGGTCGTTTCGGACCACGACCATTAGCCGGGGAAAAAGGCTTCGTAGCTGCGGGCCAACAAATGCAGCCGTAAGCTGCTCTTATGTGCCAGCGGCTATAAATATATGGTTGTGCTTCCCTTCAGAGTGTGTGTGTGTGCGAGTGTGCCTTTCCGACGCGCTTTTGTTGCCTCATTTTTCACATTTCCGTTGCTTGTCCTTGCCAAGTCACGATATGGACCCAACTAATACTTCTACAAGAGCTTACGTGGATCCCACTATAACTATATATACTCGTACTGTAGGTACAGGAGCATCTGTCAGTGTGTGACTGCATTTTGCTGTTTAAAGCGCCAATTAAGTAAACGCCAAGCTCCGTTTGGCCTGACCAAAGCTTCTACAGAGAAAAAAAAAAGTAAATACTGCAAAAAACATTTTTCATAAAATACTTGTGTCCTCTTCTCTAAAAATATAAACGTTTCGGTGACTTAGAACGAACGTTTCTATGACATCTATTAATTATAATTTTTCGATTCCCTCTTCTTATAAGTTACGTACAAAATACTCTTTTTACAGACTCTAAAATATTTTCTCCTCGTGTAAAACTAATGAAAAATGCACTGGGGGCGTGGTCTTCTTCCTGCACTTCCTGCATCTGAATCACTGCTCTAACTAAGGCTTCTTTATGGCTCTCTGGACATAATTACGTCTCAAATGGGTTAATTTATAGCAGGACTCATAAAACGGTGTTAAGTGGCTTTAAGGAGTCTGGAACTTTTTCAGATTTAAGCAAGAAAAATTTGAAAAAATTTGAATTTAAATAAGAGATAACCGTGGGCTCACCGCACAAGGGCTTTAAGTTATTAAATCGAAATCGGAATTCTCTCTAAAGCCTCCATCACTGCGGTAATTCATTCGATTGAGCCCCACTCGAGAGACGACTTCCCAAAATAATTTCCTCTATATAAATTCATAAGGAAATTATGCGCATCATCCCACAAGCACACATATGACGAGGAGGCACACAGTGCGTATGATAAATTTGGTGCAGGCAGAAAAAAAACAAGATGTCTGTATGAATTTGAAATCAAATTTTTTGAAAGCAACCAAAAATACCTACGGGTGTTATTTGCTGTTTTTGCTCTCCAGTTTTTTGCTGGCTGTGTTTTGATTGTTCGCTGAGCGAAGGAGACAGGCAATGTAAATAAAATGAAAATGCGTTTATGAGACGCCTCATAAATATATTAGAGGCACATAATAAACACATCAGCAAGTGATGTCGGCGCGACGGCAGTGACGAATGCTTACTTGGCCAGGCCGGGCCAGGACCTCGCATCCTCATGCCTCGAATTCAACCCCCGGGAAAACCTGTCAAGTGGTCCTCACAAGGGGCGTTCGAGCATTACTGACAGCCATAACCCCGTCCCATTCCCATTCCCAGTCCCCATCGGGCGAAACACAAAAATGACAACAAATTTAAACAGGGGACCTTATCCTTATTCAGCTGCTGCGGCTGTTGAAACTGCCATTGTAGCATTTTACATATTTTAGCCAGCCCCTGTTAACATCCGTGTAAATCCTTTATGGCCAAACTCTGAGCCTTCAGCTATAACGGGGGAGCTGGGAACTGCAAACTGGAATTCGATTTGGTTGTATCAGGCTGTTCGGCTGCTACCCACGTTGCTTATTTATTCGATTATGTTTATTTCTTGTTATATCATTTTGAGCGATGTGTCAGGGCAAATGTTTTATAAACATTTCATTTTTTCGTCTTCTTAAAGTTGAGCGGGGAGAGGGAAATTCGGTTTCCAGGTCAACCGGAAAACATAAGAGGGGAATATGTTGAATTTAAGCCGATGGTGTGATGGGGGATTACTTTAACAGTTTTTATGCGAAAACTTGACTATAAATAAAGATAACTTAAAAGAATATATGCTTTAATACAAGATTCCTTCCAGTAGTCACAGACCGCTGTGTTTAAGTTTAAAAATGGCTCTTCTTTTCCCAATTCCTGGCACTTATCCCCCTTCAAAACTTTGCTTTTGCTTACTTTGGCAAGTTTCTCCAAATATGACTAAGTTCTGAGATGCTTAGAGCAGCCAAACAAGCCAGATTGAGAGTCCGAAACGACCAAGAGATACCCAGTACGTTACCTTTATTTAATAAATGTATTTATAGTATAAAACCAATCAGGAACAGAAAGTCGTTTGCAACATTCAAAAAGTCATAAGAGTATTGATTTCCTGCTTGCCAGCCCTTCGGTTACTTTCATAAAACACACAACCCTTATACTTTTGAGATTGCAGAGTCCAACAGCTAAAAGTTGAGCCATCAAATGCAGACGGCAAAATCCGAAATCAGAAATGCATAAAGCCAGGGCAGGGAGAGAATATGAGCTTCAATTTATCCGCATGCAATATTAACTTGGCTGCACTTGCCTTTGACTTATCTGCAGAGTTTACGCTGCACTGAGCAAATAGAGAGGACTGCGTATAATCAGGTAACAAACCAGGTTAGCAGGCGGTTGCCGCAGACTCCTAGCCAAGGGGGATTCGAGTCGCAATCAATGTGGCGGCGGTTTACCCTTTCTTTTTTTTGTTTCCACCTCTAAGCTGCTGACAGCAAATGCCAAGTCGGGAAAAAGGGAACCAGAACGAGGAGGAGACTAGACCGAAACCGAAGTTAAATGTCCTGGGTTTCCCTGGCTGCATGGCTATCTCGGCTCCACCCAAGTCCTGTGGCTGCCACCGCTCCAGCGCCACCGCCGGATGCTGTGCTGACCATATTATTAGACAACCACATATGCGGGGTGGACACTGGGTCTGGGTCTGGCCAAATCCTCTGCCAGTTCTCTGTGTCAGCTTTAATTCACTTCTGGACACAGAAACGCAAATATCGTTGGCTCTCTCGGTTTTTTATCCTCTCCCACATGGCGCTTATAATCCTTTTCGTCTCTTCCTGGACTCTGTAGGCGGCTCAAGTTTACGGCTCGGGGGGTTTCCACCCAGCTCCGGTGTTATTTTCCCCTTTTCCCCGAAACGGGTTTTTTTTTTTGGTGACCTGAACTGTGCTACCTTTATTGTTTCGGGTTCTCCTTCGGCTCATTGCTGTTGTTTCTTTTTATGTCAGGCTTTGTATTCCGTATTCAAAGCATCTTTTTCAGCTCGTTATGTGCTTGGGGATCTGCTCTTCTTTCGTCCTTGTTTGTGAGTTTATTTAAAAGAAATACCTACAGCATGTGTCAGCTTAAATCAACTTGCAGGATGTTTGTGCAACAATTTGCTAATATAATAAATACAATAAGCGTTGAGCATACATTCCATTTAGAAAATATTCTAGTTGTATACCTTAAGGTTGTTTTAAATCTTACTTTAGGTAATTTTCTTTAAAAGATAGTTGAATATTTTCAATTCGTTTTAATTTAGTTTCTTAAAATGTTCCCCTGATGAAACATACTTTTTCTTGGATTTCAGCTAACTATAAATTCATAGAGCAATTTTCACACCTGTCCAGCTGGGAGCTCATGTTCGCTTCTGAGAATCCTTTGTCGAGCAGGTGTCTCAGTGGGTTTCTTCATTTGGCTTCTATTTCCATCTCGGTCGCAGTCTTAGTGCGTGTCAGACTGTTAAGCTGCTATAACAATCGCCTCGCCCGCCCTCCTCTCTGCCTGTTTACTCGCCTCGCCTTTGCATATTGTTACTCCTGTTTTTCTGCCGTCGTTTCTCCACCTGTCTAGGCGCAAAAAGGAAAATATATAACACAACGACACAAAAACCTTTTGCCATTATTTCGCGAGCTTTGCACGTACACTCGGCCACCTTTTGGCCTGTGGAGGTTGCAGGTTGGGGGTTGGCAGCGGCATTGTTTTCCCACAGCCTCCTCGGCCCCTGTGCGCCCCTTCACTGGCCATTAACCCAAATCCCACGAGTGGCAGTTGTTATGTGTGTGCCTCGCTGACTTTAGCGGAAAGTTCAACGTTCAGTCATAAATAAAAAATACAAATTCCTTCGCCTCTGCTCTGGTCGCTTTTTTAAATGCATATTAATCATACGCCGTGTTGCCGCCTCGCATTTCAATTGGCCAAAACGTTGACGTTTTCATCTCCATTTTTTTTCTTCCTCGCTTTAAATGCGCACATATTTCACTCCAATTAATTAATTTAAAATAGTTGCTGCAAGTCGCGCAATTTATGTTAGCAATTCATTAAATGGTCCAACCAAATAAACGAATAAATGAATATGCAAATTGAAAGCAGGGTAAAACATATTTTAATTAAGAAATGTTTGGCCAGCATGAAAAATGTAGACCAGCTGCTGGTCATAAAATGTGGGAAAGTTCAAGGTCGCCATAAGTGCTACACGAAGGCCCTAGGATAAATGTTAAACATAATTTTAAATTGCATATTTGTTAAGCGAGGACATATTTTAAAGTTGTCAGTAATATATTATAAACGGAAGTTACCATAAAACAATGCAACTAGCGGGAGAATTTGTATTTTAGGTTTTGAACCATAAATAAATATTATAAATTTAGAATCTCCTATTTGGGCTTGACAAAGTAAGCCTTCTGATTTTGCTCGTCCTTCTCGAGACTTTTAAACTGTCAGCCCTGGCAAACAATGCAAATTCACTGCGATTTAGATGTGAAAATATGTAAATTGGAATTTTATAGAGACCCGCAAGAGAAAGAACTCCGCGGACGCCAAACGGGGCTCTGTTTGCCAACGAAATTTGCTCGCCACGTTAGCGAATATTTAGCAGGGCTAACAAAGGACCCCACACAGTTGGCACATTGGCCAAGTTGGCAAGCACCATTTGCCAAATAAAAAATGAAGAAAACTGCATATGTAGCGAATCAACAGAAATAGAGCCGAAAAACTCGCTGCACCAAATGAAATGACATTTGCATTGAGCACTTCAAGTGTCTAAATTTTGTGAAAGAAATTTGAGGCCGTCGTCTGTTTTCGCTGGTTGTTGCATAGCAAACGAGCAGCTAAAAAAACCTTCATTAAAATTCATAAAGGAAAGTAAAGTAAATGCAAGGAACTCGCGAAAAAACAAGCACAAGAAACGTACCGAGAATCGCGAAAGAAAGCGCGGAAAATAAATTGAAATAAAATTTACGTAAATAAAATTTCTGTGGCGGCGTTATAATTGCGCAACTGTGGCGCATCCCTCTCATCCTTTGCCGGGATAATAAAATTCCGTCAAGACATGACTTTGCTTAAAAAAAAAAAAACAACAAAACGGCACACCAACCAAAGCGAAAAAAGAAATAAAAATAATTGAGAAATTTTTGCTGTGGGCGTTGGGCCAAATGTGCAAATTGCTCTCCATATCCATATGTTGGGTTCGAGTCTGTGCCAGCATAAATACTTGTGTATTCTATTCCGAGGCAGAAATCCCACATATGCGAATATTCAGCCCGTAATCCTCGGCAAATTAGGATTTAATGAATGTTATCCCGCGACTTTTCTCTAAGCTTCAAGTATGCACAAAGCTTTTAGAAATGTGAACAGGGCATAAGGAGGAATTCAATTGTAACGCAACATTTTTAAGTATTTGAAAAAGGGAAAGTTAGGTAAGCTCCAAGCTCTGAAGAATGCTTTTGAAATTTTAATACAAAAATAATGGTTTACATAATATTTTATAATATAAAATTATTCAAACCATTTAAATACTTATAAGAAATTAAATTTTCTATTTTCTATTTGAAAAATGTTTATATTAATTACATTCTTTGAATGTTATGGGATTTTCCAGATATAAATAAGTAAAATGGCTTTCCTAAATCTAATGTAATTAATTATTGCAATAATATCTAAAATTATTTAAATAAAAAATATATATATTTAGTTTTTAGAAGTAACACACTTTTCCTTGGCTTCCTATTACTGCTAAACAAAAGCCCGTGATAACCCCACTTGATCTCAAACATTTCAGATATCTGGTGACACTGTTGGCCCCCGAATAAGTAAGCACCGAAAACTGCACAGACAGCAAGTTTAATTTGTTTATTAAAACTTAAACGAGCTTTGTGTGCTCGGCGGCCTCAATGGGGTGGCAATGTCGCAGGACCAGAAGCAGGCAGGAGCTGAGGCAGAAGCAGAGACTGGAGGATTCGTCTCGAGTTAGTTGGCCTGGTAAGCTCATCATCAGCAGCCCGATCCGACGATGGCGGCGACGACGACACTTTTTAAACTACTTAAACTTTGCTGTGCTGGGTCTGATTCCCTCATTCGGGTATTACCCTCTGGTCCCCCGTCTGGGCCTGTTTTGACCTATGTAAACTGAAACTCATATGGTGCCTCGGCGTCTCTTCTGGCTCAGCATTTAACCAGCTGGGCTTGTTTCTTTTTCGCTTACTCTTTTGGGTTGGTTTTTTTTTTTGCCAGGCTCAGCAACGTGAAAGTTTGCACACGATGACGAGATCTGCTGGGGACTTTTCAAATTAGTCGTAATAAATAATTAAGCATATCACATGCATATTTTGTTTGCCGAAAAGGGTTGCGAGCGGGGAAGGGCAGCCTGGTAAATTGCAGTTTATATTTGCACGTACTTCTCCCTTTTGCGAGCAAAAGTTTTTGCGGCTGGGTAAATAATTTGAGGTCGACGAATGAGGCTGAGAATGCAAGAGAGTTGGCAGTTAACAGGCCGCAAAATGAGGTAAAATCACACTGTAGTTAGTTGTTTAATCAGGATTAAGGCAGGACGTATTTTTTTGCGAATTAAATGGACTAAATCACATTGCAATTAAATAAATATTTGTGTATAAATATAGGTTAGATTTGACTAGGCTTTAGGCAAATTATAATGATTTATTTTATAAATAAACTCATTAAACCGACTATCTGGCGGTGATTGGGTCTTGAAATCACTTTAAAACATGTCTTAAAGTATGCAAAATAATTCAGTGCACATTTTATAATTATTTACATATTATAACTTTGATTAAGACAGTAGACATTAAATTAAATATGTAAAATTGGTGTAATATTTGTAGTTTATTTGAGGTTTAGTTAACATTATTTTATTTTCGATAAATGAATGTAAAATATCAGTTAGGAAAAATACAAAAAAAAAAATAATTTGCATTAATAATCTGCCTGTAACAACTTGTTTACCATTCAGCTCTAGTTGCGTTTCCAATTTAATTTCCTCTCTTAAACCAGCTCCCTGAACATGGTCAGAATAATGGAAACAAACTGAACTGGCCAAAAGCCAAGGGATTGCCCAAGAGAAAGAGCAAACGGAGCAAGAAAGTAGCCTTAGTAGGACCGACCGCATTTTAACTGGCTTCGTGATGAAGATGACAGCAAAGTCACGTAGTGGCAACAGTCAGTGCCACATTAAGTAGCATGCAAACAGCAGCAACAGCAGCAGCAGCGGCAGGAAGTCAAAGGAAGGACAATAACAGATATTGAAAGCTGGCCCATGACGACACAGGCAGGGCAACTAAAGCAGACAAAACCAAAGGAGGGAAACCGAGCAGGACACTTAACCCAAGGGACGGCCAAATGCAACTAGTTGGAGTCAGTAAATCAGACCCAGTCAGTCAGTCAGTCGGTCTGGGAAAAGGCAGAACGCAACAAAACAAAGCAAAACAACCGAAAACATTTCAATTTTCTTGACGACTGCCAGGCCAAATAATAAAAATCAACCATGGTCAAGTGAGCAAATTGGCCAAATGAAAACGATGTAATGAACTAAACTAAAGTGCATGAGCCAATGGAGGAACGAAGCTACAAGGAGGGACCACTCGATGCATACTCAATGGGGAGATATCGGGTCAAAGGGAATTCTCTGGATCGGAAGTTTACTTATTGGGATGCGAGTCGGTTGCACAATGAGTTGATGCCAGGAAGCGATGGGAGAAGTAAACCAATAGTTTACTGGGTCAAAAGCAAGTCAAAATGTGTCAGTTTTTGGCTTTGCTTTACAAAATAATTTAATATTGCAAACATCTTCAGATTTTTACACAGTCTGTTTACAATTTAGTTCATATCTTTAAAGCCTTAAGAGGAAAGTAGAAGAAAAACAAGCTGTGTTGATTATTTACACAAATTTTGAAGTTGCAACACGAACGTACAAGTAGTTAGTGAGACTGACCACTAAAAGGCTTTCTCATCAAACTTTAATTAAGAATGAAAAGTGTGAAAGCAACAAGACAAATCTTTGGAGACAGGACTACATTAATTTATTTATTTATTTCTATTTTTGACATTTTTCCCTTTTTTTCTTGTAGAAATAAAAGAAAAATTTAAAGCTATAAACATTTTACGTTTAATTTCCAGTTCACAAACCCCCTCGTATAAAATTAATGTTGATTAATAGTTATTCACACACTTTCTACATCGAAGAGATTAACTAATTGCAATTCAAATTTCAATTAAAAATCGTTCTGACCAGAGAGGTTGTAGGCCGTTGAATTCCGTTGTGTCAATTAAATGTTATAACAATATTTTCATAGCTTACTTTTTCCGGCGGTCAGTTATCAAATATGTATGGCACATTAAATTCACGTTAATTTGTTTTTATATCGCCATCGCAAACAAACGCACATTCATTCGCATGCGGATTTGCATATTGTGATATAATTTATTAATTACCCGCATGCAATTACGATTTTGCGCACAATTAATTTGAATACTTTGTTCGCAATTGTGTTATGTGGTGGTTTTTTCTAGACACTCTTCATGGGTATAAAAGTTCAGCCGAGCTGGACATGTGTGTGCTTTGTAATTTCTGTTTTTTTACGGCCTTTTATTTTATTTTATGATTTAAATTTACGCTGTTTCTCTTAATCGTTTTTCCATTTTTTTATTTAGTTTTTTGTTTTTCCTGTTCTTTTGTTCGGTTCCAAAGCTGCATTCGCTTTGCATAACTAATTAAAGTTTGTTGGCGCTTTTCATGCGCCATTTCTCAGTTTTGTGCGGAGCAGCCAGAAGCAGGAGCAGGATAAGGGAGAAAGGAGCCAGAAATTATTATGACATGAAAAAGGCGTTAGCCCTACTCAACGCCACGCCCCCTGCCAGAGTTTGGGTAAGCGCAAAAAACAAAAAAAAGAAAGAAAGAGCAGTGTAGGAGAGATACTGACTGACATTAATTAGAAGCTACAGCTGCCAGCTATATAGGTTGGCATTATGTGCCTTTATTTTCTTCCCAACTGCAGCTGAGGCTTCCCTGGATTTGAAGAAATGCCCCGAGTTGAACTGAAGTTCGTAGTATTAAATTTAGGTCAGGTCGTCGCGGGATCAAAATAAAATAGAAGTTGTCTAATTGGAGATAATAAATGATTTGTGTTTTCTTAAGATGAATTTATATGAATTAAGTTAAATTAAAATTAATTATGTTAAAAGTGTTATAGGTTATAAGCTCTCCAATAAATTTTCTTTTAATTTATTTGTGATTTAGATAATCTTATGAATATATTTATTAAACAAATTTAAGTTCCGTTTCACTAATAAGGACAGAACCAAGAACTCCAGAACTCAATTTCACCCTTTTCCAACGAGCAACAACAGCTTTCATCAGACTTATTGATGCAAAATATGAACACCTTTTTAGCTTCACTTTATAAATTATATTTTTACCAACCTTATGAAAAACTTGAATTAAATAACTTTAAATTAATACGATTTAAATTGCAAAGTAAACGCCAGAAAAAGCATTGTACAATTTCCACCTCTCATATTCAATTTTACCCGGAAGCTTTCTTCACCCAATTATAGGGAAAAGTTCACCTTAACCTAGGGGAACGACCTCAACTATCATAAAAACGAGAAGCAAACACAGGAAAAAACACAGGGCGAAAAAAGGAGAACAACTTTTTACAAATTATCAACGCACAGTAATGAAACTTTCCGCCGGCGAAACTTTCTGTGGCAACTCGCACACTCCCCTGTACTTATGTACACATACATTTGGGGCTTCCACACGTGAGTGCAATTATGTAATACAAATAGGTAATGAAAGTTTCAGACAACTTGACCCCCCTCATCCCTTTCCTCTGGCACACAATTAAAAAAAATAACAGACAAGCCCGTGAGGCTCCTGCCTTCTCCAGCTTCCACAGTTCGCTTGGTCAAGGATAGAAAATAGTTAACAAAAAATCCCAACATGGGGTAAGGTAATTAAATTTATTAAAATAAATTGTCGTTGGTTGGTCCCGAAGAGCGACTTAACTTTTAATGAAATGAGTGCATAATGGATGGGTAAATAATGGAAAGGATGCCGAAGAAAAAATGCAATAAAAGTGCGAAATTTTTAAAGCGTTATGCTGGCCAGCCAACAATTCTAATGTATAACGGCTGCGCAGGTTGGGCCACCCCTTCGTTGCACTCTCTTTTTTCCTGCTATTTTTAATGGCGCTGAAGCAAAAACAGAAAGCACCAAGCGGGCCAACCTTGTTGCAACAAAAAATATAAAGAAAATATTGTGAACAAAAATTGAAAAAATATGTCATTGTGGCAAGCGTTTGGTGTTAAGTGTAAAATGAGGGTAAATGTAGGGAAAGAGTTGAACAAGCTTGCATCGAAAGTGTGTGTTGAGACTAGTTCTCCTAAGAGCCGGCAATGGCTGGGAAAATATTTACCAAAAGCTTTTTGGATGTTTTCTCAATGAGGGTAATGGTTTCCCAAGGAATCTCCATCTTAAACAATAAGGAAATCTTTGGAAAGGCAGTGGCAATATTATACTGATATATGTTTAATGATTTGAGTCCCTTTTTAATCCTATATACATAGTTCTGATAATGGTAAATATATATTATATATAGTTACCTGAAAATGCTTGTTAGTTATTAACTAAATTAATTTTCTATATACATTTAAGGTGTATACAGTCTGCAGTTAAAAAATCTACTATATTGTTTTAGTATCACTGCCAGCTTTAATGATTTGCTTGTCTTTTAAAATAATAAAAATAAATCAATGCCCAAATGGTACCTCTGTCAAATTTTTGCCCACAAGTAAATAAAAAAGCAAGGAAAACGGAAGTGGAGTGTGTTGTTCTCCACGAAAGTAAACAATAAACTGGAAGGGCAATAACGACAAACAAAGCCCGCAGACAGTCCATAAAAAGTAAGTAAGAATGAGGCCCATGAACGCGCGGGGGTGTATACTCGTCACACATTAATAAAGTTGGTAACTTGCGGTTAACTTTACCCGTGAGTGTGCTTAAACATTATAAACAACAAACAAAAACAGCAAGAAAAACAACGGCTAAATAACATTTCCGACAGGCGCCGCAAAAAAGTATGCAACACGCACAGAGGCAATAAACCAAATTCAACCGCAGGCTCTCGGGGACGGGGACAGAAAAGTTTCGCCAGCAAATTGCAAACTGATTTAAAATTAAGCAGAATTATTTGGCACAACCTGGAGGACTCCAGGAGGAAGAGGAAGCCGAACACACGTAGCACAAATGAGCGTCATCAATCAAGTAAAAGCGGAGGGGACAGGGCTAAAAAAGAAGGAGAAAACTCAGCTGGCTCAGCCAAGAATAAAGGATAAACAGCTAACTTAATTCTACCGGGGCGGAAGTGTAATGGCGTGCTTCTGATTTCACCACCGATTTCCTTTTCGGCGCCAGAGGGGAACATCTGTATGTCTCAGATGGCTGCATCTGGCGCAACTTTCTTAATAAGACTGAGAGACTGAGAGTCGTCTTTCCCACAGCTACAAATCGGGGCAATCAATTATGTTAATAAAAAACAATAAGCAAATTGGTAAGATGGCTGGACTTCCTGTGATTCAATGCAGCCTACTCCCTTTTTTTGGGGGGAAAAGCGAAGTCTAGATTTTTTCCGATTCCCTCTAAGCGATAAAGTTGTTTTTCCCTAAGTGATGTGGCTCCTCTTTTCTGCTCTACAAAACGCAAACAACAAACACAAATTCTAAGAAAACTTTAGTCTCCGTCTCCACTTTGTCAACTGCAACTTCCCCCGAGCTGCCCAGCTGCTTCGGCTGACTGTTTATATCGCAATTGCCTGTCTACTTGCGCTGCCACTTTGCTCTTTTTTCCCTCTTGCCTGTCTCTTTAGACCCGGCTAATAAGAGTCCTTGCCCGATAACTTTTCCCCGGCACGGCGGCCAAGTTTAGTTTATTTATTTGAAAATGATTTTAGTCAGAGTGGCAGAGAGCGGGAGAACCGCAGGTACTCGCCGTACTTGGAGTTTAATCATTTAAATTTTCCCTCGCTGCCGTCGTCATCATCAGCTGAAAGCCACAGTATCCGTTCCGAGGGTTTTAAGTTGGCAGTAAACGTCATCAATTGATGTACATAAGTAACTTTGATCATATATAATTATTTTAAAGTTCATTAGTTAGTAATAAAAATATCAAAAGATCTAGGCATAGTTAAATAAATAAAAATTTAATTTTAATAAGAATCGTAGTGCATGGTGGAGTTCCCTCATTTAAGGACCAAGATAAACACTAGCAATGCTTATCAACATATAAATAACGTAAAAATTTGATTTTGATATGATTTGATTTTTTTATTGATTTTTTTCTCTTTAGAATATTTGTGATTGTTTCCTTTTCATAAGTATTTAAGGAAATTTTATTGGTTTATTAATGTGATAAAACGAATTCACCTTAACCGCGTTTATTCCCAACGTAATCGCCATAAACTTCTTATTTCTTCACCAAACTAAGACCTGCGATGTGGCACTCCTCTCTTGAAGTCTTGTCACTGCTCTAACGCGTATTTAAGTGGGCTAGTTACACACACAGCCGGCGAGAGAGTGGCTGAAATCAAAGTTAAGCCCCTTGCCAGATGAAGTCGACAAGACCCAGGCGCTTAATGTGATGCGGTTAGGGAAGGGTCGCTGGGATTTGCCGCACTAAAGCCTCGACAAAGTTTCTTGTCTTTTTTTCGCTTTTTTCTTTGGGGGAGTCCCTACTTTTGCAGCCCCACGAAAAGAGGATCAAAATGAGGCATGCCTAAGAGTAGGCAACACACACTCTGCAAGGCTAAGTCAAAAATCTAGTTGGCAAATACTTTCAGCGAGTGCCAGAGTATGTGTGGGTGTAGGGGGATAAGCCGCCCAGAAGTAGACTGCGAACTAGACGCGACAATCAACATGCCAACATGTGTTCCCTCCACCTCCGCCCAGAATTATGCTCATAACTTTTACATCTACTCGAAGCCCCGCCCCGCTCCGCCTAGGATCTTCAGACCCGGGGCGCTTCATTATTTGCACAATAGTTTTGTGAAATAAATTTCAGCAACTTGCTGTTTATTGTTATGCAGAGAGAGAAGAAGCTGAAACGGAGTCTGCCTAGCCTGCCTCATAACTTGTTATTGTCGCTGTTAACATGTTGTATCTGCGAGATACTTTCTGCGTGTCTGTCTGTCTGCGTGTTGCGTGCTCCTTTCGCCTTCGAGCCTGCGCTGCTCCTTCTTACTTTTATGCTTTGGGTAATTTGTCATTGTTGGCAGCACACACAGATACAGATACAGATACACATTGGAGTGTGTCTCCGTCGCCTGCGAGATTTGGTCTAACACCTCTCACTCCCCATCGGTCCTTCTTATAATTTATGTGCCTTGCACTCTTCGCTCTATTTAATCGCCTTTAAATATGATTTAGCATCGGCAGAGGAGCAAAGCCATGTATAGCGCTGAGTTATGGCTGAGCTCTGGTTATAAGAAATAGTCCCCTTATAGTTTATAGTCAAAGTTTTAACGAGGCAGAGGGCACAGGACATCAAGCTAGCTTGAGTGAATGTTTTACGGCTGTGCTTTGTTCTCAAGAAATTCAAAATGATTAAACTAAAATCTTCAAGAAAACTAGTTAAAGTTCTGGTATATAATTTTTGTTTTCTTCATAAATAAATATTAAATATTTTATTATCATACTAGAGTTTATCTGAAGCAGAGCTCGTATATATATTACTGTATGTTCTTTATGTTATAGCTAGACGAAGTTGGAGACTAGGAAGTCTAAACATATATAAACTTATTATTCAGCACTAATCTTACATAACCTATTTTAAAGCAAATCTCAGTTAAAGCCATAATCTTCAATCCCCAAGGCAAAGCATTAAGCATTCCCTTGACCACTTTTTAAATATTTACAGAAATGTTTCCCACATTTTCTCGGAACTATTTTATTTTTTGTAAAACCTTTTCGGGGATTTAGCCAACAGCGCTGCTGTCATTCTGATTATTGATTTTCACACAGCAAAAAAAAACGAAGCTTCTATTTTTCCAACCTGTCGAAATAAATAAATGTGCAACACACAAAACGGAAAATCAAGTCGACAGCCAGAAGCCGCAAAAAGGGAAAACTACAGCAAACTTTGGCTCAACAACAACTTGGCTGGGAATTTATCGAGCCAAGGGGGTGGATGTATGTATATATCTATTGTGTGGCATTTACAAGCAATTGAAGTGTGGCAAGCATCATGTAAGAGAGATAATGTTGTTTGTCCTTGGCAGAATAGTTTTCCTTTTTCGGGCCAAGAACCCTTTTCGCCAGCCAGTAGAAGTGGAAGGGGAGCGGGCGATAAGAGATAAGAGAGGCCAGAAAAGGGAGTAAAATTTGTTGTCCGACTGGAAATTCTTTAAATATTAAAATCTTGATTAAGTTAAATGCGCATTTGGGGCCCGCACAACCGCAGGAAAATCTGTTCCAGCTCCGACCACACATATTTCTTGGACCGAGTCTTCGGCCCTTGGCTTGGGCAGTAAAGTTTAACAATTTTACGCACGATTTGGGAGTACTCTGCCGCAGAGGACCTGTTTTTTAGCCGGCGAACATTTTCATAATTGCTTAGCCGAGAGTCGACGGCCCACATCAATTTTCATTTGGCAAGGGGAGAAGCGGAAAAGGCGCAAAAGACGGGAATTGAATTACATCTTTGCCCTTTCACACTTGGCGGGAGCCAATAAAAAAACTTTTGATGCTTCAATTAGCAGCTGGCTAGCCAGCCAAGTGCGAAAACAAACAATTATGCCCTAATTGAGCCCACATTTCTCAAGATTCTCATTCCCGTCCAATCCCAGGATGGGTATTTTCCCGCCTCGTCTCCACTTTTATTTCCTTTCACTTCGACTTAACTTTTTTCTTTTCACTTTCCTCGTTTTCCTCCTTTTTTTCGTGCTCTGTGTTGTTGGGAAGCCTACTTAAGTTGTCATTTTGATTGCTTTTGAAGCTTTTTTAAAGGCCCACGCTAATTTTTTCCCCATTCTGACGGGGCTTCCTTCCATCTATCATTTTGTCAGCTCTGTCGCGGCTAACACAATTTTCCCCGTTTTTCTTCTCGGTGCTTTGCTTATTTAGATTTGCATGTGACATTTCCACCGACAACAAAAGGAGCAAAAAGGAAAAAAATTAAAATAAAAAATAAAGCAAGAGGGAAAACGAAAAATAATAAAATCTGCTCGGCATTGAGGGCTACCAACCAGCCGTTGCCTACATTCGGGCATTGAATTATTAAGTGACAGCGCAGAACTGCGCAGAATTCGCCCCGCTTTCACTTGCATTTTATTAGATTGACATCCCAAAAAGTCGGGAAAATGGAAGGAAAGCCAGTGAAAGAGAAACCCTCTGCCGAGCAAAATCTGTGTCAACTGGCCAACGTTTTGTTGGGAACGATAATAAATCCGATTTAAATTCAATTAGTCAGTGACAATTCGTGAATGGGCGGGACCAGATTGAGAAATTAACCAAATTAATTTGCCATAAATAGGTTCAAGTATTTTTAAAGTGTAGCTATTCTTAGATCGAATATGCTGTGATAACAAAATTAAATATCTCTCCCTATTCTTGGAAGTCAAAATTAAAATAAATTGCAGACGAAAGCCACAGAAGCTTTGGCTGATACTATCTGTTAAATAAAATATATTGATTTAAGTATCTTGAAGATTTATGGTCCCCCTTCCCGCTTAAAAAATATTATTTTCCAATCGTACTTACAAATTCCTTCATCTTTAAATATTTCTCGTACTGCAATTAAGTTTCTTACCCCTTCCTAGACAACCCCTTTGATTTCATCGTGCTTACCTGCAATGAGAAAGAGAGAAAAATAAATATTATTAAAAGTTTCCCCATAAATTTGCTTGGCCAAACATGATCATTAAATATTTAACATGAGTCTGTGGCTCGTATTTTCCAATTTTCTGGGAAACGGGAAGCATTGACCCCTCAAGGAGCACCATGTTCCCTATGTTTGGCTTTTACTTAAGCGAAGCTCTTGCCAAGCTGTGCGGGGTTATTGACAGAAACTTTGATTTTCAATTGAAAATGTTGTCCTACAAATAAAACAAACAATGTGGAAAATTACAGCAAACCAAAAGAAAATATATAACAAGGAAAAAAACAAGGAAAGCCGCTCGTCATGTTCAGGAAATTAACTGAGGGGGGCAAATGGAGAAGAACATATGGTCTATGGACCTCTTCTAGGTCAGGCTGCGGGCTCGAATTTCATTTCCTCGCACTTCCTCTTTGCACTTTTCCCATGCGCTAAAAAATATATATATTTATATTCATATACATATATATATATCAAAGAATCTGTGCTGCTGTGTTTTTTTTTTTATTATTTCTGCTTGCCTGGGGCGCATTTGGTGGAACTGAGAGCAGAAAACAAAGCTCCACCGCCGCTACCACCGCCAAGAGGTGCGACAAAAGTAAGGTAACAAAAGTGATGGCAGAAATGAGCATGCGGCAAATGAGATTTTTAGGTCAACAGAGTCCAACCAGCGGCAACTGCCTGGCCCGAACTGCCATATGAACCACGCGCGCTGGTAGCTCTGCCTTTGGTTTTGTGTGTCACTTTTCGCTCGACTTTCCACTTTCCACTCATTTCCCGCCCCTATTTTATACCCAGTACCTGTGGAGGAGTTCAAGGGAATATTCAGTTGTCTTTAATAATGGTTATCTATTCTCTTGCATATTTTAAGATCTTTTCTAGTGCTAAGTCTCAGTAAGTTAAAAAAAAGGGTAAAATATTATATTTGAAAGGCTGGTTAGAGATAAGCTGCTTTGATAAGTCGAGGCGCTACTTTGTCAAGTTCCCAACCGAAAAACCTTATCAGTACTATTTTAGCTGACTAATTCAACCTCAACATTTTGCCTGGCTATATATCAGTTTGTCGCTGAATTTGTACTTAGGAATTTTAGGTGGAATGCGTTACCCCTACTTTATATGATACTAGGACTTTTTGCACCGTTAAGTAATCATTTTCTCGACATTTATAAGAGAAACTTGAGTTCTATTAAATATTATTAAAAGTATGTACTTTAAAGTGTGACAAATTTCATAGCAGTACGGTAAAGGTAAAGGGTACCCCCGAGTCGTGGCTCCTCCATCGCTCCTTTTTTCCTGTCTCCCCAGTCGCTCTTCTATGGTTGAACGCTTTGATGCTGTGCGAGACGGCTGTAACCAACTGAAGCTTTATAGGCTAAATAAATACCGCAAGGGGGTGGTTGTCAAAAGGGGGGGGCTGGGTCCAGTGGGCGGTGGGTTGCGAGTAAGTGAGCCACTGACATCGCACTTTTGTGTTGGCTGCCCACGGGCAACACCGGCAACCGTGGCCTCCTCGTGCGTGCGCCTTTAATGGAGCCAAAGTGTACAGATTTTGTTCGCCGCAATCTGTGCGTGGCCTGAACAGGTGTGTGTGTGTGTACAGGTGTACTAGTTGATAGGTGTGAGTCTGTGCGAGTGCGGCATACCCGGACGAAAGTGCATTGCATACTTATAGGTACTTATGCGGCACATTAAGCGGCTGACCTGAATTTTTGGTCGCCTGCTAATGATTTTTGGGCAACCCTAAGAAAGCGGAACCAAAGGAGCCTGCCCCCTCGGGAGTGAAAAATGTGAGGGGACTATTTCAAGTAGACAAAATGTGGGCCACAAATGTGCTGGTATTAGTTCCACAAACAGTTTGCCTAAAATGGGAACAGGGCACAAAAGTTGGTCTAAAAAATCAAAAGAAAAGCTCATCAAATGGGTAATGGGAAATGGGGAAAACTTTAAAAATAGTTTCGCTTTAAACGAAAAATACAATTGAAGAGAAAGCGTGCCACTAAGCAGGAAAAGAGAGGGAGTGAGATTACGCAATTATTCAGTTAAAGACAGTTAAACCATCATTATTGAATTATTTGGTAGAATCTAATAATTTAAAGATTATATTAATCTCAAATATATCTTAAATATATTGATTTTTCTGATGCGAACTGCCATAATCTTCTAATTACAGACTTTATTGCTCCACATTTCCCAGACGATCCCTATTTGAAAGCCATTAATATTCATTGACGCTAGCAACGCTACAGGGAAATGCCAGTCAAAGGTTGTTGCTATTTTGCTACACATCATTACGAGCAGGTTGCTGGCAATCAGGAGGGAACTCGTTCTATCCTAACTATGCTAATTCCAACTCGCATAACAAACTCGCATGCAGCAGCACTCAAATCACTGACGAGTCTTGTTAGTAGAATCCGCAGACAGTTAACTACGTCGGCCGGGAGGAATCATCCGGGGATTCAGGGATTCAGAAGATCAGGGCAACGGAACCCCTTTTTGGTCCTCGCTCATATTTCCCATGTTTCATGTTGTTGGCAATGGAACAACGATGAGAACATCTCTGCTCTCACGTTTTTTCCTTGCTTTTTAGGTTGCTTTAAGTTCGTTCGTTTCCCCCCCTTTCTCTCCCTTGTTAAAAATCATGTTTTCGCAATGTACAACGCTGCGTATGTGTAATATAACCATGTGTTAGCCGGCCATAATGAATGGAAGCTGGCTGCCAACTCATTACTGCCCAGCGCTGCATGTGAACAGAGACCGGTCCGAACTTTTTGGCAAATGCTCAAATGTTCAGAGAGCCTGAACACACACTTTTTGCCAGGATTTTTCTCAAGGAGAAAATGCTCGAGTTTAAATTTTAAAGCCTGCCCACATCTGTGATAAGTGGGTTAGGCCTTCGGATACAGATCTGCACGGCATAAAGAAATTAGTTGACTGGGGTCTACTACCCACATGCCATCAACAACTCTCATCTGATTAGCTACCATAACCCACCGGAAAAGGGGAGCCCACAAAAAGCGAAGGCCATAAATAATTGCAACTAATTTTGGGACAAGTTTTTCGCACACAACTGCCAGAGATGAAGGCGAGACCCAGCCGAGGCCAGCGGAAAAGTGTGCTACGGAAAACTAATAATGCCAATGACACACTGACATGTCGCACAGCCCGCACCAGCCAGCACCACACCCGTGCTGTTCGCACACATGACACATAATCACATAAAAGTAATGAACTCCACACATAAAGTGGTTGCCTGACTGACTGAGCTTTGCTGCGAGAGCTAAAAAGGGTCCTTCATCTCATAATGGTGCCACTAAAAGTCTGCGTTCCGTTCTAGCCCCGAGTCGCCCCTCGCCTCTCGTCTTTCGCCGCTCCTACCCGTCTGTGTCAAGCGGAGCTGAAGCGTAAATGCAACACACAACTTTAATGCTGCAGACTCAGCCAAGGAAATGGTTGGCAAAGCAGAAACATGAGCAGGGACCAACCAGAAGGCATCAGCCAACCAGAGCAAAAAAATGAGCAAAAAAAAAAGAAATAGAAAAGCAGGAAAGCTGAAATCCTCATCTTGTCCCGCGTGGACTGTGTCATCTCCTGTTTTTGGGCGGCGCTGGAAAAGTCTGGGAGAAGTGTCCAAAAGGATCGGGGAAAATTAAACGAAAAATATCTAGATAAACGAAGAAATACACTTTGATAACAAATTTAATGGGAAAATCTGAGGAACTGCTGGAAATAAAACCATCTTTGGTTAAGTGAAATGTGGCAATAAATAGAGACATTCTTTGAACAAAAAATAAATATTGATAACTAACAGGTTTTTTTGTCGAAGTTCATTTAAAACCATTTACAAGTCCGAATGATTAATAAATTATCATGAAAAGTTGACCATTTATGAGCCAGAGTTCAATTAAATTTAAAATGTTAATGATCGTTGTTTAGTCCCATGTATATTTATGTTTTTTTGTAAACGTTGCTTTAAATTTCATAAAATAATTTAAGAACTATTTATTATAAGTTCTTAAGTTCAAGGAATTTTCTTGGAAGCTCACGAGGCTATTTCATTTATACAATAAACCATATATTTTTCTAGTATATTATTTATTCAGGATAATAAGAAACTTAACTAAAGAATTTTTCGATATTTGCAAAAACTAAAACCAGCTGAAAAGCAATATCTAAAGCTGGCCAAAAAAATGCCAGCAAATTTTAAGCCATCAATCACGGAACTATTTCTTAACTGAAATTCCCCACCGAATTCATCAGATGGTTAGAGTATGCTGAAAAAATTTCAACAGCTCTGAGCAAGCAACTAACGGTTTATTAGTATGTATGGTCACATGTCAGTGACGTCGTCATGTTGTGGCTAGCGGTTTCCTCCACATCGACATCCACCTTCCCATCCTCCTGGCATCATGGCAGCCAGGTCCGTGTTGGCAAAACCCAACCCAAGCCCAAGCTCTGATCCCGATCCCCATTCGCGTCCTTGTGATGTGGTCATGTCATTGCCTCGGCATGCTGATAAAAATTTTTAACAAACTTTGAGTTAACGACAGAGCAACGCTCCTGAGCTGAGTGTGTGTGTGTCCTGGCCGTTATCCTCCATCCCCGCGAGGAGTTTGAAAAATGGCCAAACACTATTAGCTTTCTGTCGGAAAGCAGCAACATCAGCCACACAAAAAAAAAGAGAGAGCAAGCAAGCAATACAACGTCTAAAATATTAGTTGCAACATTTTTCGTGTCATAAAACTTTATTTTGTTTGCCAGTGCGAAGAGCCAGGGCCAGAGCCAATGCCAACAAAAATAGTACAAAAATCTCATAAATTGTTGTCAAAAGTTGAGTGAGAGAAATTCCATTAGGAAAACGTACGAAATGCAAAAATGCAGCCGTCTTTAAGTCGGATTTACGATGACATTGATATTTTGCAGAATGCAGAATGAATGGCATTAAACGCAAGCCCATGTGTTTTCTGTTCTTAAACCAAGAAAGCAAAAATAAATCCACTTTGCTTATCAACTCCCTTTGATTATGGATTTAATCAAACCTGCCTACCCTATCCCTTATACCATCTATCAAGTCAATGTTTACCTTTAATATCCGCTTGGCAAATCGAATTTCTTTTCTGTCCCCAAACAACAACAACAACAGCCACTGTGGAAGGACAATACACAGACTCTCTGCGCCTGCCCTTCCCCGCTCGGGTTTGTTTGTCTCCTTTTTTTCAATTTTCCACACAATCGAGCCGGAGACAAAGACAATGACAACACATGGAAACTATGTGACAACTATTCCACAGCTGTTGCCACTGCAGGGAGGAGAAAGGGCAAAGGGAAATCGGGTCCACAAATCCAGTTGCCATAAATAAGGAGACTTTTCAACACATTAAACACAATAAATCCCGAAAAAAGCGAAAACGCGTCGGGGGGAAAACTGTTCGTTGACAAATGTCAACAATGGCCGCCAGAGATTGACAAAGGAAAACGCGGAGTGGGCGGTGGGCAAAGGTCCTCACAGGGAAATGCATCAAAGCTCAGGGAGTAATTGAGTGACGATTGTTGTTGCTGAGACAAAGCCGCAGCACATTCGCCAGCATTAGCGGGGATTGCAATTATCCTCCTGCCTCCTGTTCCTGCATTTTCATCTGTCTGACAAAAGCCTAAAACAAGGTACAGAAAAGGGAATCACAGTCAAACTTACTTCAGCAAGAAACTGAGTTTTAAATAAATATGAAGTACAAAAACTAAGATTATAATTTTATAATAATTTTTATAGATTATTATGATACTTAAAATACTGAAACATACACCCATACCTCGCTATACGGTCTAATAAGGTATTTTTCGCGTTTCCCTTTGCGGCCGGAGAGCGTACAAAGGCCGTAAAGCATGGTATGGGTGTAATTAGGTTTGTGAGACAAAATATAATAAATTCAGAGTATATATTTATCTGTGTCAGGTTATGCCAGGCAATAATTAATACCAAACCTTAGTTAAGGAATTAACTTAAATCTCAGTAGTTAATGTCTTAAAAAATTCCGCTCTACTGGAAAAACTAATTACTGCTTAAAAATGTATTTATATATTAATGAGTTTTTATTCAAGTTTTCGTTAAATACAAACACAAAGTTCATGTTAGGGGCGTTCTACTGTCCCAAGCGTCTCTAAGCTGGAATTATGACGGGCCGGAAAGGGGCCACTCCATCAGGCATCTGCAATTGTCTCACTCCTTTGCCAAACACACTCGACCGCCATTTTGACTTTGATGCAGGGCACTCGGGGAAAAGTCAAGTTTTTCCTTCTTCCTCTCCTTCTGTTTGCCTTGCTCTCTTACTGTCCCCCTCTCTGTCGTTCCTTGCCTACTAATTATACTTAAAGTGTCAACAGGACACCGGCTTAAAGCGCCTTAGCTCTGTGACTCAAAAAATAGGATAAAATCCAGTGAAAGTCGGTCTTAAGTGAAATTGACATTTAGGCCGTAAATTGCACATCGATGCAAATTGTGCTCCCTCTTTTTGCCAGCATGTCGGATTCAATTGAATTCAACTCTTGTCATCATGCAACCCAATTTCCGAACGCAACTCCGCCCGCTCTGCCGGCTTTCCATGCCACATGCGACTGGGATGGAAAACATGCAAGGAAGCAATTTCTTTTTCCTCCTATTTTCCATTTTCTTTTCCTTATTCTCTATTTTTTTATATTTTGTTCAGTCCTTGCTATACAATTCAATTTGGCAAATATGTAATCGATGCTAAGATGTGCAACGAAAACAAGCCATCGAAAATATAAGGTTCCGTTTCGGCCATAGCCTCTCAGTGGGCGTGGCATTTGCATACAAAATAGGAGTTTCTCCTGTTTTCTAGGGGCGTGTGTGGTGGAGGATTATTTAAATGAAAGACGGTAACAGAATAAAAAACCACTAGATGAGCTTGATATTGAAATTGTAGCTTGCAAAATAATAACCAGTATGATAAAGGTACGTAAATAGTTTAAAATATTAACTCTGAGGGAGTTTCACTTAAGAAAAGACTAAACTACATTTTATTTTCTACGAACCTTTAGCAAACTATGAATACCTAGGGAAAACTCTAGAAAATAACTGGGGTAAAATGCAGAGCTTTATATTTCAGGTAAGGTTATATTAACTACATCGATGATATACTCGTATTTATTTAAATGACTTAATTTCAGATACTATTATTCAGAATTATAAAAGCAATAGTCGCAATATTTTGGGCACTATGTTTTTATGACATATATGTAAACTCGCTTTCAAAGCAAACCAAGCTTCTGGTTCCGATCGCAGACTTCATTAATTTCCTGTGGAGCATTTCTCTTAATTATAGCTCAGACACGGGCTCACATCATTAACAATCCGAGAACCAAAGGAATGCCATCGAATATCTTGGTTCATTTTCTGGCATTCGATTTCAATCAATCAAAACTGTAATCATTACCAGACCGATGGGAAATGCACTTTTTTGTGTATGTATAAAGATATGCACACACTCCTTTCACCGCAGTTAATGGCGGTTCCATTCAAATATGCCGAGTGCGAGAACCGCAAACGAGTTGCGGTCTTTTGCACTCTTTAAATGCAGGCAGTGCGCCGGAGGAGGAGGGTGTGTGTTGACAAGGGGAGCATTAAAGTAATTGCTTGCAATTTGATTTCATCAGCACGACGGGGGCACAGGAGTGCACAGAACGAAGTTACTGACATTAAAACAGAAGCTGAAGCTCCGATCCCAGCCCATTGTCTGGCGGCTGAATATTCGCATTAATGAAGCTGCCATTCAAACAAACAATCTGGAAAATAAAAATAAAAGACTAGAGGAAAAGCTGCAGATTTTGAGGCAAGTGCAGGGCCATTCAATACAAAATTGAGCTGTTGCATATGCTCAAAAAGCGAGCTTTGGGGGTGGCTGAACAAATTGCGAAAACGGCGAATGCATTTCGTTTACTGCGACCAGTTTTTCAGATTTTTCCTCCCACCCCACTCATTCCTTTATTTCTTTCTTTTTGTTGTATCCATTTTCCGACAGCATTTGCATACCCGCTCGTTTTTCTTGCAGCAATTTCCATCGTAGCCATGTTAACCCAGTTGCACCTGAAAAACGCCCCGAAGTTTGTTAGTTTGTTTGCCGGCGTGGCTGCTGCTCTGGCTGTGCTGCCAGAGAAAATATGTCAAAAATCAGCAGGGAAAAAATGGAAAAGACAAGAATCTGCCTTCGATTGCCTGAAGCTGCTCCGTAGAGTGAAATTGCGAGAGAGAATATACACACACAGCCCCACGCATATGCACTTTGTTGAGTATTGCATATGACGCCCTGTCAGAGATGCCGAGGCGCCTGAAAGTATGCAAACAGTTTCGCTTCGTCTGATGTCGGCTTAGATCTCTCTTCGCTTTGTTTCTGGCACGACAGGTAAAAAAATGAAATTGTTTACTCTAGCGCAAACTTCGCTTTCCACTTTTTCTGATATCTTTCCATTCTCTCGCTCGAGGTAGAAGTTAATCCGAACAGAATTCCTAAATTGATTTCTGATAAGAAAGCCACTCTTCGATGCCATTTAAATGTTTTGCAAGGAAAGCACCACTTGGCATTCGCTTTTACTAAGCTCTCAAGATGTTTCTGTAATAATGCTTCTTTACATTTGGAATTTTCAATGTGTTAACTTCGTTATAAGTTATTAATTATAAGTTATTAATTAGCGAAAGTTTTATAAAATCGTCGATTTAAATAATAGCAATTTCAATAAAAAGAAAAAACATAGGTTGTTGCCTTTCCAGATTCTAGATAATTATTGGGAGCTCTACGAAAATAACTCAGGTTTTAAAATCCCTTAAAACAGTGTCAAAAGCTTTGTACAAAATGAAGAACGAAAACAATACAATAATTTTAGTTAATTATTGTTGCTCAAAGATTTTATTATGTACTATTAGAAACCTTTTTAAGGGATTTCAAAACCCTAGTGATTTTTGAGATACCTCTCTGAATAGCTCTTACTGTTCAGCTAAAAAGGTTTATTTTTCAAATAATAATTAAATAAATACAATCAGTAATTCTACAGGAATAAGCTTCAAATTACATCAGGCACGCGCTGCTCGACGGGCATCTGGGCTTCCCTGGTATGTTACAAACCAGGCCATCCTAAACGACCTGCGACTTACTCCTGTGGGCGACCTCCTCAACCAACACAGCCAACGGTACTCAGACAGGCTAAGAATTCATCCTAACCCTCTGGCTAGCAGGTTGACCGACCCGCAATCTCTTAGAAGGTTAAAGAGATTCCACCCCAGCGATCTATCTTCCCGCGTTATACATTAATATTGTAATCTTAACAATTTGTAAATATGCCTAAATAATTGTAAATAATTGTATATATACCCCATCCTATAAACGCCCGGTTAAGTTCAGATGGCCCTGAACGCTTCCGGCGAAAATAAACAAATGAAAATTTGAAAAAAAAAAAAGTAAAAACAAAAAAAAAAAAAAAAAAAAAAAACCTTAAACATTGTATTGCATACTTTTAGACCCACTTTTAAGGGATTTGAAACCCCTTGTAATTTTTAACCTGTTGAAACGTTTCAACTTCTGATTTCCGAAGTACCTTTCCTCACTCACATTAATAATTGGCACAACTTAAGGAATTTAATTTACAATTTTCTCTGGGGTCACTCGGCGACAAAAAGTTGATTCAATTTCACTTGATTAAGCCAGCAGCTTGTAGCCTACTTTTCGGCGGCTTAACAGGGTGTTGTCTCTTCTTCTCCGCCTTTCCCCAGCGCTTTCTCCCGCTTTACAGTCCATCGGCCGCGGTGTAAGTAATGAAGTGCTTTAAATATTAAAACCAATTTACGCGACAACATACGCGTGTTATGGCGCTTGTTACCAGCACACTCCTGTTGGCCACTCTTGTTGGCCACTTTTGTTGCCAATGTTTTTCTTCCCCAAAAGGGAAGCAGCTGACATATTTCCATGGGTCCGTGGACCAGTGTCCTGTGTCCTGGCCCTGTGTCCTGGTAAACTTTTGCAATTAATCAAGATAGGCCGGCGCGCCGGAATGAACATCGCAATTTACATGGACCCAACATATGGCTATCCTCCGTCTCTCTCGGGACTATTTCCCCCCTCCTTCCCTTTCCGCGCTGCCACGCCCCCTCTTCTGCGGATTTCTAGCTGTGCATGAGTCTGTGTGTGTGTGGGCGACAAAGATTAATAATAATAACTGCGACTAGCCCAGCGGTTGGTCAGCAAGTGGCATAATCATGATTTATGACATGCAATTAATAAGCGACACGGTCAAGGGGGCGAAGCGAAACAGCGATGGGCGTGGCAGGCGGGCAAATGGACAAACAAGGCGTGTTGAGCCTCCAATTGAAAGCCGTTGACAATGGCCATGCCGCCCCGGACAGTCCCGCCCCTTTTTGGCCACCTGAGCCACTCGGCTTTCAGCGCTTGACAATTGCAATTATTTTAAGCACGCACTTTGATGGTTGCTTTTGCGGTTTTTAATCAAATAGCGAGAAAAAAATCCACGTACACTTTACAGCCGGTCTGTGGGCTTTAAATTGGCGAATAAATAACGTAATTAGGGGGTAAAAATAAATTATTTAATATTTTTTCTAGTATTTAAACTGGCAGAACAGTAAGAAAATAATATTTAGGAGCAAGGACATCATAAAGCAACTGCTTTAAAAATTTAACAAAACATGCAAAGGGAATATCTTATTTAAATATATAATTAAAATAAAGAATGAAGCAATTGCATACTATTTATAATTATATAATTTTTGTGATAAACACCGCATGAATTAAAGTTACATATTTAGGATGCTCAATGCCAAGTAATTAATTTATATTTACTTAACTAAAAGGGTACAAATCGAGTAAATACAAATTTTAAATGTACAAATTGAGTAAATAAAAATGAATTCCCAGGCATTGAGCATCTAAAATTGAGTAATTAACAACCAAAAAATATTTCAAGCCCCCTCAGTTCGTTATTTCAATCAACGTTATTACAACGCCAGCGAGAGACCCGTTGAACCCATACAAATTGGCTTATCGCCAACCATGTTGTCCAGTGTAATTAGCCGCAATGTCCGTTACAGTAATTAAAAAGTTATTTTTTGGGTTTTCACGCCTCTGCAAACAACGCATACACACACACAACAATATATACACACCGGCCCAGCCCTCCCGCATGCAAATAAATGCACACAATAAACATTAAAGGCCACAAAATTGCATTTGTTAATTGCGCCGAGGCTAAAAGTGAATTCCGGGTCCTTCTGGAGCTATGTACACCCGTAGCGCTGGCATGCTGGAAGCTAATTAAAATAAATGTCATTCGGCCAGGGCTGTCAATAGTGGAATGACCGGAAAGGTTGCTGTGGCTGTTGTTGTTGGCCCGGTCGACATCGCGTTGATTTTGCACTTCATTTACTAAACAAAATTGTGGAAATTTGGGTGCGAAAAGTGGGAGGAAAAGTAAAGGCCGACGGGGGGTGCACTGTTGCAGAAATAATTACTTTGTAATGCAAATTGTAAATTGTTATATGTGTGTGTGTGCACTGGAAATGCAATTACTTCAGTCCGGGGTAATTGTTTGCAATTGCATTATGAGAAGCATACTTTTCGGCAGCACACAGCACACAGCCCAGTGCACTGCTGTGTTTGTCATGGGCGGTGGTGGTGGCATTCAACTTTTATTGTTTGCATTTTGCGTTGGCACAACACAAATACGAATGCAATTTGCCTAAATGAAACAAATAAGCAGCCTCTGGCTCTTGAAATGTTGCCCTGAAAAGTATCTGTAATAGAACTGCGGTAATGACAATTTATTTATTGTTAGAGTTTCTACAGAAATTAAGGAGCCAAGAGCAGAGGCCATTTACGACATCAGATATGCAAGAAGTTGCACATATTTGCTTTTATTTTTGATCAGCATCAACAGCCGAGTCGATTTTGTTATGACTTTCTATCCGTTCCTCTGTTTATACGCAAACTTATCTCACATTTCAGAGGTATCTGGTTGAACGTTTATAATGTTAGGTAGGTAGGTGGAAGTGGTGAGGCCCTTGCTAGAGCCTCCAAGTAGAGCTGAGCTCCATATTATTATGCTTTATTCTGTTTGAAATCCACATCTAGAATTTCCAAGCAGGGGATGACTTAATTGCCCCAAACTAACTTATCAAAGGTTAACGTTCGTCTCGCTTGTAAAATATTGATTGTTGAACTCCAACTTGAGCCAAGGCTCTGAGCCTGACAGATTTTTGGCCTTGTTCGGCGGTGAACTCGTCATGGGAGACATACTCGTATAAACTCAATTTCAGCAGTTCATGCCTCCCCCAGGACTCCAACACGTTCACACATAAACATTTGGCCCAACGGAGGCCACATAAATTTAAATTAAGCCCAAGTCCTGTAAGGGCAATGTGCGATAAGCCGGGGCCAGAGATCTTCGTGCCAGACAAAACCCACAATTAGAACTACATAGTTCCCATTTGTCATTAGCAATATTGTTTTATGTCACGAGAAGGCGAAGGACAATGCTGGACCGAAAAGGTGTTATTATGACAGCAGACATTTCCGCTCGGGACCTGATTTATTTAGCATATCAACGGAGGAGGGTAAGGCGGTGCGAGTATTATGTATATCTACGTTTGGGAATTTTCCCCGACTCGTCGTCTCACTTGATTACTTCCCTGTCACCCGGTGTGTGCGTGTGTCAAGTTTTATGGCCTCTATGCCGCCGAGGAATCGTTGATTAAAATTTCAATTTCGGCCTAACCGAGATTAGTTTACTTGCCGGAGCAAAATGACTTTGTAGTTTATTAAAATTAATTGGCTCTGAGCAAATTTGGTGAAAATTTATGGAAATTGATCCACGCCCCCGCCCGGCGCAAGTTTAACTTTCTGGGTCATTAAGTGATTTGATGGCTTTTAGGAATAGGAGGGGGACTTTTGGCCGGCCGGAGATAAGCGCATTGACCCGGACTTTGGTCATTTCGATGATGATGAATTATGTAAGGCAATAAAAGCGTATCTGATGTACATGCATGCGCTTAATGGGATGGATGCTCTTAAATATATTCGCTCGACTTACTCTTTATAATTCAGTTTCGATGGGACAAAACACGAGTACATACCTGCAAGAGAAATTAGATATTTTTAATTAATTTAATATGTATGATGGAAAACGATTAATCAAAGATTTAAATAAAACCAGCTGCTGACACAGGGATCTTAAGAAATATATGATCTAAATTCTATTGCTGTTCCTCTAAATCAGTGGTGCCCACAGCCCTGACTCACGAGTCAGGAAATTTCTCTCAAGCTGTACTTTTAAAAAATTGTTTTTCCAACCAAAAATAAAGTCTAATTATACAAGAAAAAACTCTCTGAATCCTCCACTCACCTGACTCAATCGATCCTGGCTATCGATAATATCGATAAACAGCCGCATGCGATCGTCGAGGATCTGGAAACCGTTTCTCGGCTGCAGGAGGAGATTCTGTACCGCCTCCCGGATGCTTCCGGGGGTGGTGCTGCACGAACTGCTGTCGTCGCTGCCGAAGCCGTTCTGCAACTGCTGTTGCTGCTGCTGCTGCTGATGTGGCTGGTGGGGCAGGTGTTGCAGGTGTGTATGCTGCTGCTGCTGCTGCTGCTGCAACTTGAGTTGCAACGAGTGCTGCCGCAGGGCCTCCGAGCACTTGCGCAAATAGTCGTAGGAACCTTTCGATTTGTACTTGTCGGCCATGGCCTGGAAGCTGTCCAGGATCTCGTTAAAGTCGGTGATCATGGGCGCGGTGGAGGGCGTGGTGGTGGCGCTCGACGGCGTGGTCACCGATCCCAGCGAGCTGTTCGACTTGCTCATCACCATCTGCTGTAGCTTGGGGGAAGTGCTGTACGGCGAACTGGTTATGACCCTGAGTTCCGTGGTCAGGGAGCTGTTGGCGGCCAGGTTCTTGAGACTATTGCTGCTGGCCGAGCTGGGAACAGCCTTGCTGGGGCTCATGGCCTGCAGATCCTCGCTCATGAGCCTCAAGTTGTCCGAGATCTGGTGGAAGCTCTCGGAGGTCACCAGCGAGTGCTCCCGCTGCTCCAGCTTTCCATTGCTGCTGCCGGGTAGAATGCTGCTCTTGGGCCTCCGCCGCGTGGGCAAGCCATTTGTCTGGCCATTGGCGGCACCCGGTCCAGGTGCTGCTGCTCCGCCCACGACTCCGCCGCCAGGCGTTCCCGATGTCACATCCGGCATCTGCAAGGGCTTCGATATGAACGAGTCCAGGGTCTGCGAGCTGGTCATCTTGGGCTTGTCCACGCTCTCAGGTATTTTATTGGCGCGTATCGCATCGAGGAACTGCCTCAGCTGGTCGGAGGGCGTGGGCGTGGCTTCGGGCTCGGGCTTGGCAGGGGCAGCCGGGGGAACAGCAGGAGGAGCAGCAACAGCTAGTTCGGCTCCATTGCGCTTCAAGGTGGAGGTCGGCTTGAGCACATCCTCGGGCATATGCTGCTGGTACTCCTGCCGCATGCTGCTCCTGATGTTGTCCAGAAAGAGTCGCAGCTGATTCGAGGGCGTCTGGGCCTCGTTCGCTTGGCTGGTGGAGAGCGAGGCCAAGGACTTGCTGACAATCTCCGGGGAAATCATATTCGGCTGAAAGTTGCCCGAGGCGCCGCCGCCATTGTTGCAGGTCGTTGGCGTGAGCAGATTGAGATTCGTCTGGCTCTGCTTGGCCATCTGCTGCTGCCTCTTGAGCTCCGACAGCAGCTTGGCCTGCTCCGAATACTTCCTCACGCTCTCGGTGATGGTTCTCAGCTGCTCCGAGTAGGCCCTTAGCTGGTGCTCCAAGTAGGCCTGATCGGGAGCAGGTGCCGCGTAGCTCATTGGCCTGGCCGGATCGCCCTTCGGTCCGCTCTCCGGCTCCTGGCCACCGTGGAAGCTAATGGAATGCCTCATGGTGTTCACCTGACTGCCTGCTGGACTCATGAGCATATTGTCCGCACTGTTGCTCTTCTTGGGACTCTTTTGCCGGGACAGTGTGCCATTGGTGCTGCCATTTCCGTTGGGAAATCGCCTCAGGGGAATGGGCGGTGCCTCTGTAGCCTGTAGGCCGCCATTGAAGCGATCCAGGCTCCTGGGCCGCTGAGTGCCGTTGCCATTGAGTTGGCCATTCAGGCCAGACTGTTGCTGCTGCTGTTGCTGCTGCTGCAGTGGCGGCCTGGGCGTGCTCTGCGAGCGGCGAGGAACCACCGGAGCCACCGCAGGCTTCCTGTGCAGCGGCACCGGCGGAGCAGGCTGTCCATTGGTGGGACTTTGCCTGTACTGCTGGAAGAGAGCTGCGTACAGGGTCTCTTTGTCGCTGGCCCCGCCGCCGCCATTTGCTGTGGCCGCCGCCGCCGTGACCGCGTTGCGCAACTGCTGCTGCTGGCGGGACAGTTGCAGCAGTCGCTGCTGCTGCTGGGCATTGTAGTCCACGAAGCTGGAGGCGGCTGCCCCGCCCACTGCGATGCTGTGGGGTCGCTGCTTCAGACCGCGTAGTCGCGACGGCTCCGCGTACTCGGGCATTTCGTAGTTGCCGGAAATGGTCGCAGATATTGCTGCCGGTGCTGGGATAGAGGCTGACACACTGGGCGTGGGCGGTGCCTCCGTGGGCGAAGGGCTGTTCAGGAAGGGATTGTTGCCCTTGAGAGCGATCGGCTGGGCGGCTCCCGCCAGTCCGGAACTGGGCAGCATGCTGGTCAATTGTGGCGGCGGACCCGGCGAGCTCTGCAGCGTTTGTTGCAGCATTTGCTGCTGCTGCTGCGCGGTGCTGCCGGGATACAAAAGCGATTCGCTGATGTGCAGGTCCAGTTCGTGGGCGTTGGGCTTCGCGTAGATGGGATTGGGGCGTGTGGGGGGCGTCGCAGCCGCTGGATAGCCGGTAATGCGAAAACCATTCATGTTGTTCGCTGCCTGCTGCTGCTGGTGTTGTTGCTGTTGATGTTGTTGCTGCTGCTGTTGTTGCTGATGCTGCTGTTGCGCAATCTTCGCCGTTATTGTCGTGGTCATGGCGCATTCGGTTCCTTTGACTCGGCCATGAACGGTGCGTTTGCCAATCAAACCATCAATCAATCACTCGGACGGGCGAATTTATTCCTCTTCCTTTTTGACATTCAATTTAATTGCACTTCGAGGTGCAACTAGTGAAGATTTATTTGTAATATCCTGGACACGCACGGGGAATTTATTATTTGCAATTGTGTAATCAAAGGAGTAACACTTCCAAGCATTACTCTTGAGATTAAACAAAGTTTCCAGAAATGTTCCTTGGTTTTGTTTAATTTAATTGAATATTTTAAACACTGCGTTATCGGTTTATTTATTATCATTTAATTTTGTTGGTATCATTTAATATATTTGTTATAACGATAGATCAATATTTCTTCTTCACTATAGCGCATAGCCGAGCATATCTTTGTTTTAACTTTATACCTATATTGCATTATTACTTTATTTTTCATAAAATGTCTCAATTGTTTACTTGGGCCGAACAGCTAAGAATTCACTAAGTGATTCTTGGTTAAATTATATTTGTTGTGGAAAGTGTAAAAAAAAAAATTCTAGCTTTCTATGAGATTTTCTGCCTGGAGTTGCGAGTTCTCAGCTTAACCTTACAATCAGCAAATAATTTCATATAATAAGCCAGTAATCGATGTCTTTTATGAAAATAATAACCCACCCATTTGCTCAGGCCATAGAATTAGAATTGTACAAATCCAAGCGGATTTACATTGGCCCAAATGCAAATTGGCATTTCCCAAAGCATTTCCAAAAGCAAATATCAACGAAAATACCTGAAGGCAGAGCACTAGAAGAGAAAGGGAAAGCGAGGAAAATCCCTGGGAATTTTCGCCAAGTTGACCAAGAATCTGCTAGCTGAAAATGTTTGGAAACTTAAATTTTAGTTTCTGTGGTTGCTTTGACAAAACTATTTATGACAATGCGTGTGGGCAAAGGGATGTGACCCCAACCCCAATCCTTTCGCTGCCACTTTCCACCCCCTCCACGTGTCAGCGGGGGGAAAAACAATGGAATGGAAAACATTTACACGCTTTAGAGCGTAAATACGCCATAAAGGGAAATGAGCGACAATGATCCCCCGAAGGAGGCGGGGAGTTGCGGCGGTTGGTTGTGTGGCTTAGAACTGGGAACAAGCATAAATATTTAATAAAAAATGCGCATAAATTATAAAACACAAATTCGAGCTGAAATAAGAAAACAAACAAATGAATGCGGCCGAAGGGAAAATGGCTGGGACAGCGCGGAAAAGCCGGGAAAGCGGGGAAAGAACGGTTGAAACAAGCCATGAGGGAAATACGCGCGAACATGTAACAAAATGCACATATGAATATGGAGATAAAGCGAGAAGGCTCGAAGGAGACCGAGATACATGCGCCGAGTGGGTAGATTAATTTACGTGGCGACTGTATTTGCACTGCCCGAAATTTTAAATATTTAATTACACCCAGTCTTCAAAAGTCTTTGCTTCGTGCCTCCGTTTTATTTATAAAGTATAAAACCATGCAATAAAATCCCTTCATTAATTCCTATAAGATGAGTAAACCTAAAATATTTTTACATTTCTAAAACAAAGTTTAAGGAATTTTATCATTTACTAAAATTTAATATCTGATTTAAGTTTGGGGAAACGCTAAAATTATGTTATTACATTTTCCCATAATTAAAAAGCTTATTAGCAATTAATTCTTGTCAGAAATATATAGTTTTAGCGACACTTTAATATTTATAAAATTCCATAATTGTAACATGACACGTTCGTTTGTCTTAAGAGTTAATTGCCAAATCAATGTACCTAGCCCAATTTAAATTAATTTTAGCCTTTACCTATTAAAAGATGACATTGCATTACTCAATTTGGCATAACCTAATGTAATTTAGTGCAAAGACAAACACTCGTGTCATCGACATACTTTTACAAATTTCAATTAATTAAATTCAAATGGGAATTTGACAAGTACTTCATTAGGACGGATGTAGATGGCTGCTTCTAGGTAAATCGCCAGCAGGCTGCTATTTTGGAATTTACTGCAAATTAATTTGATAATGTGCGAAATAACTCTTAGAAATTAGAGCAAACACAAGCTGAGGCATTTTTCGGGCTGTGTAAACAGCGAACAAGACCTGCATCATGGCCCGTGATGCACTTTGTCAACTCGTCATGCTACGTGCTCAGCTGTCTGAACCCGGGGTCCTGGGATTCCCCCACATCCTCTGTATCCGCTGTGGTTTATGGCCAGCTGGAGAGACAGAGACAGGGACAGGGACAGAGACAGAGACATAGACAGTGACAGAGCGGAGCGGAGCAAAGCGAGGCACTCTTCACATGGCGAGTGTGTCAGTGTGTTAGGACAGCGAAGGGCTGAGTTGAGGATGGCAAAAGTAACTTGTATCAACACTTTAGCACATGCATAGCAAGCTGAAGAGACCCACTTTGTGCACACATCGCAGCACTGCCAGAAATTGTTGTAGAATTTTGAGGTAAAAATTGAGTTACAGTACTCGAATCCATTCCATAAATACAAGTAATTAGGGAACAACTAATTTATTAAACCTCTGCTTATTTTTCGGGAAGATATGTGTTTCGCATCTGACTCATATCATTAACTCGATTAGTTTTCCACGATTTCACTGCCATGTACAAGCAAAGCAGCAACAAATGCTTGAAGGTTCCGTTCAGTAGCGAACGAGGGAACTCCGCATTCTTTCTCTCTATTTAAAAGTGAGCGGAATCACAAGAGAAATAAATATTTGTTTCTTCTCTGAAAAACACCGCTCTTTCAAGTTTATTCTTGGCAGACTTATGTACGTGCTCTGCTTATATCCCAATATTTCTTCAAGTGCACGCACACCTGCTGACCCTCTTGGAGCATTGCACCCAGCAGAAGCACAGGGCACACAAAATACCAGCCATCGTCTTGACATATTTGGGTTAGATTTGCCTGCTCTCGCTCATTAGGAATTCCAACTAAATTCTCTCAGTCTCTGGCTGGCTGGCTTCCTCCGCTTTTGGGCTTCTCTGCTAATGAACATAACTCTCAGAAGCTCGCAACGGCCTGACAGACAGCAGGGAAGTTTTCGGTTTGTTTGTGTAAGTTTTAAATTAATGACAGCATATTTACTTGCGGTCCAAGAAAAGGGGAACACAGCTGCAGCTGACCAGAGCAACTTGAAAATAGATTAACAAAAATTAATGTTATGCTCGGTTTCCGGTTCTCCGATGCGGAATCAGGTCCTGGGCCCCAAGCCCTGAGCCCTGAGCCCTGAGCCCTGGAAATTAAATAAGATGTCCTGTCACTGTCACGAACCCCGTATTTGTGTGTTTGTGTGGCGGCTTGCTGATGAATCTCCCCGGTTTCCTCGGTCTTTATCTCTCCTGATGTCTGGCCAGGAATTTGATTTAATTTGCGGCAGCGAGTGTCTCAAGATAGGACAGAGAATTTCTATCTGAGCCCTGCTCTCATTTGTTTGCATTGTTGTTCGTGGTTTGTTTAGAAAGCGAATTCAGAGTTGGCAAAGATAAATAGCCTGAAGGAAGCCCTTTTAAAGAAATATTCCTCAAATTACTACAGCATGACTTCCACTCTTAAATTATTCTACACAGGGAACATTTAAAGTTTTCAAAATTTAATTAAGTTGAATATCAAAAAATCAATTTAAAATCATATAACATTTTAATTTGCTGAAAAAGCCTATTGAATGTCTAGATCTAGTTAATGGGGAATTCATGGGCTTTAAGGTATTACCAAACATACTAAATTCATATATTTTACTATTGCTCGATCATAACTATTAACTTTATGCTTTATTTCGAGTGCACTTCTTCGAAACCGAGTGTTAAGCTGGTCAATAATTGAATTTTCAATCAGCCAGCGGTAACCGCATCTTTCGCTAACAACACTCGACATAAATTAATTAAAAGACAACAAATTATCCAGACACATGGTGATGGGAAAACCTCACTCAATGATTTTCAATTAGTGCGGAAACCTAATCAAACTAGCAGCAGCGAGGTCTGACCACAAGGCGGTTACCCGATGAAAAAGGATAAATTGGGGATATGGGAAAAACTGTACAGGAGGATAGCGATGGCAAAGCAAATCCGCAAAGCTGAGGGACGTTTCATTTACAAAAAAAAAAAAGATCGACTAAGTGGAAAACCCCAAGGAAAAAAACAAAGGGAGCTAAAATCCGCAGCATTCAAAAGTGAAAAGCTGCAAGAGCAACACAAGCAAACAGCGATAACAAATGAACAGGAGAGGGAGCAAGGACTCGCAGCTAGGAGAAAGGACTCCACTTGTACTACACGCCATGGGCCAGGCTCAAACACTAAACAAATAGACATGATAAATTAAAAAAGCAGAGAGCAAAACATAAAAAAAGGAGAAAAAAGCTGAATGAAAAGCAAATAACGCGACGCATTGCACGCAAAGCTCAAGAAAAGATTACAGCAACTCCCCCGCCTGCCGCCCGACGCCCCCTTTTCAATCCAGTCAACAAAGGGGGCGTGGCAGGAGCGCTGGTCGATGTGTGTTAAGTGGCATGCCCCAAAGGCGTCAAGAGGCACGCAGGATAAATAACAAAACGACACTGATAGAAGCCAGCAGCAGCGTAAGGCTGAAAATCCTGTAGGAGAATCAGGGTGGCAGGGTGCCAGGGTGCCAGGGTGGCTGTGTGGGCGTGGCCTCTGAAAGGGGTCGCTCCCGACTGTGTTTGCTTAAGCCTTCCAGCAGGTGTTAGCGCGTTTGAAATGCCAGCGATTTGCAATTTGCATAGTATGGAATATACAACAGTTTTCTTCTCGCAGCCAGATCTGTCGATGTGCTCGATAAGATGGTGAAACAACAACCCCAAGCTAGGAGTTCGAAAACATATATTAAACCTGACTTCAGAATATAAATAAATTACAAAGAGATTATTAAATTATATACAGCATAATTAAAAAGTCGTAAAAAGCTAGATAAAAGAACTTGTAAACTATAATTTAGAAAAATTATAACCTCATTAGGAATTTATCTACAAACAAGCCTTTTCGAGGAGCAATAACACTCCGATGTATTAAGAATTAAATAATACAGAAATCAATATAAAACTTTATCTAATAAATCGAAAAAAAATACCCACAGTTTATACATTTAAAGAAGTTTCTGCAAAAATACCTGCAATTTCTAGCCGTAACCAACCACCTGCCAACCCTGTTTGCTTGGCAATTTATCAACACGACACCTTCTGGCCAATAGACATGGCCAACATGGCTAATACTAACAAACCCATGGACAGGTCCGACCTCCGTGGCTATATACCAGGCCATGCCATGCAAACACCCAGCAAATACGCAGCCAAGTGAGAAATGAAGACGAGTTAGTTAAGATGGAGGAGACGGGATAAAAGGGAAGCGAGGGAATGGGAGATAAGCCCGCTGCAGTCACCTCAAGCCATCTGGCGAGGCTCGGATGTGGGAGGGACCTCGCCTCCTCCTGCAGGAGCAGGACGACAGCATAAATCAGGATATATACATATAGGAGCGGAGGGCAGTGCGACGGAGGGAAGCGATAAAAGACAAAACGGGCCAAGGAAACCGGTCCAAAAGGCAGGCGGCAACACTAATTGAAAAGCAAGGTAGAATTAATGGCTAGGGAAATGTAAGCGCTCCATAAACTTTTTCCCTGGCAAAAAGGGAAAACCCTGGCCAAACAGCACGAAGAAAAAGGAAATGCCGAACTAGAACGTAACGGTACTTAAGTTGGCCAATTTGGAGACCACACAGTTACCGCATCTCTCCCCTTCCCTGCCCGCTTGCTCCCTAATTTTCCATTTCTTTCTAGTTTTCCCCTCTTGCTCTCCCTCTGCCCGACTGTCCACACGAATAAGCACCGAAATTAGTTTTTTGGGTTAGACAATTTTATTAACATTTAATTGAAATAACCAAACAAGCTACAAATGAGCTGCCACAGGCCATAATACTTGTGGATACAATGCGTGACGGGGGTATAAATGCAATTAAATGAGATACGAACAAAACTTATTAACTGTGAATGGTACGCTAATGGATTTTCTTTAGGAAATTTGCATAAAGTCACCTTAATTATTTAATAATTTAATTTATGTTTTATATTTATATGAAGCATTCAATGAATTTTATTCGGTCTTCAGAATATGTAAACGAAAACTCTAGATGTTAGGGAAATGCCTAAAACAAAATTTAAATTAAATAAATCAGTCTATTAAAACATGAGTACACAAATTTCTTACACCAAATATTCCATTAAAATATTTTTAGGGCGGCTGTAATGGAATATAAATAAAAAACTCCGATATATTTCGTCAGAATAAATCCTTAAAGAGATCTGCCAAATTTATATTAATTCTATCTTTGTCACCAAATAATTATTCATTTACCCTTAAGTAAAAAGTAGAGATCCCTGTGCTACAGATAATAAAATATCAAAAACAAATTGTGAACAAAACTGGCTCTAAAGGAATCCAAATGCCTCGCTTCCTATACTTTTGTTACGCACTGTGTCCTGTCTGGGAATTAACACCCATTTACGCTAGTTAATAACACAATCAAGATTCTGGTGCGAAGAAGGGGCGCAACGGGTAGATAGCCTCCGTTCGGTTTCGGGCACTCAACTGAAAAGTTTTAATCCGCTAAAAGCCAGCCGAAGGAGGATTATGGGCTTTTGGCGTGCCAATGATACGCTTGTTCCACTGTGGCATGTCTTTGTGTGCGTGGCGGGTCCGTCGGCGTGTATGCGTTTTATGATGATGAAGGTGTGAAAATGGGAAAAGGTGTGTGTGGGTTATAAAAAAACTTTTAACGGAAGTTATAAATAAAGAATAAAGCAGCCGAAATGAGTTGAAGAATTTCAGAAGCAAAACTTAAAGTTAAAGTTAAGGAATCTCTAAGGAAAATAGGAGAAGAAGAGCTATAGCCCGAATAGATAAATCTAATTATGTGCATAATTCTCCGTTGGCTTGTGGCTAGATAGATAATTCAAAAGCCTCTCCTCGGGCCAAACACAATAAAATATATTATGTATACGCACTGGGCGCCCTAAGTTATGACAATTAGGCCTTGAGTGCTTTAAAGCCGCCATCGGTCTCCCAAAAATCGTATAATAATCGTAATAACCATCTTGATAACGACTCAAGTTCAAAAGAACCATAAGCGAATTTAAATGCCATTTGAAGCCTTTTGCCTTTTTTACGCCCAACACATTTATTTATTTATGTGGCCGTTTCTTGGGGATCCTAGCTGGACATTAAAACTCGATTATTTTCGATAATAAAAGTTCAGGGACGAACGTGCGCCGAAAGCCAATAGCAAAATTCTAAACTTTGGGAATAAAGAGTGGAAGCTTTGGAGAGAAGAAACATTAAAGCGACGGTAGTATCGAAGCTCTAACTATTTATGAAGGAGCAAACACCTAATTGAAAGGGGCGATGAAGGGAATTCCATTAATTTCGGGCAAATGGAAATGCCAGAAAAACTTTGTTCCTTGCCATTTCAATTTACTTCTTCTCCTTGGCATTTTCACGCTGCCTTTGCTGTTGGTTCTCGTTGTGAGAAACTTTTTTGCTGCAAATAAAATCACAATAAACTAATTGAATTCAGCAAATCGTTTTCCGTGGAAGCGAAGGGCATGTGGAGTGTGGAGTGGGTCGAAGCTGTGCGCGAAATTAATTCAATTGACTAACAATAATAATTTGCACAATAAAAACGGCAACAATTGAATGAAGCAGAGCAAAAACTTTTGCTGAGATTTAATCAGACACAATGGAATTTCCCACGGACCAGCTGCTCTTACGTGAGTTCCTTGAAGGTCCAGATCCTGCCACCGATGTCCAAAGCAAAAGTTTCGTTAACTTGTTGTCGTTAAAATTAATGAATTTGTTATGCAAAATCAACAACTACCGGCCAAGCAACAATAGCTAAGCGGAAAGTCCAATAACAAAGTGTTTCAAACAAATTAAAAGCAAAGGGATTTGGCAGGTAGAACAGCTGACAAGATGGCTAAGTGAAGTTTAATGCTGACAGCAGATGGATGGCCAGAGAGTGACTGCATGGATATTGGATATTACACTTGCGTATACGTAATCTCAACCGGACACTTAAAAAAGCATTTGTTTAAAAGCTTAACATAATTTTAAAGAATAGTTAACATATTATTAAGAAAGCAACCTTTCTCAATTTTAACCAGAATATACGTTGAACTGTTACAACGAAAATTCCTATAATCTTATGTAAGATTATGGAAAATTTCCCTTAGATACTCCCTAGCTGCAACTGTAACCAGAGTGTTCAATGCGGCGTATACGCAATATCAAGTGAAAACCACTTGAACAAGCACATAACGACAAGTTTCCTCTTACTGGCTTCCCCTTTTTCTTTCCCATTTTTGTTGGGTTTTGGGTTCGGTTTCGGTTCCCTTTGCAAATAACCTCGGGCACGTTTCTTGGCTAACTGCTTACAAGTCCGGCTCGGGATGCCCTTCACTCCCTGCGAGTGTCTGGCTTGTACATTTCATTTTTATACGCCGGCAACAATGGCAGCGCTCCCTTTTCATCCTCCTTGTACAACACTTAAATCCCAATTCGTTTCGGGTGCAGGAATCACAGCTCAGATGTGGTGAGGGGAGTGCTCTTACTTAACATGCATGTATGGATATTTTATTGATACGCAACTGTGAGTGCCGCTGGGCGATTGGACACAGAAACGGCATGGGGATGTGCCGAGTGCGAGTGAGAGTGTGAGTGCGGGAAATAAAAATGAAAATGTGTTGCGAGGCCTTTAATGCGTTTCGCAAGCATTTCGGGTCCTTTTGCCTCCAGGAGTCTTACGCACACAAAAGTGGAATGCCCCAATAAATGGCCATTGGCCAAGGAGCAAAAGTGGGATCACACTCGTGTAGCTCTCTCGATTTTCCGCTGCAGTCATCCGGGGACTCACAGGCGGCCAGTCATATGGAAAACTCTTTGAGTTTCCACGGCCAACACGGGCTTCCCTACTTATTTTTTAGTAATTGAAAGCCTTTGAGGAAATATGACTTTTGAGAAGTTAAAGAAACTATTCTTTATTTGTCAAGTAAATTATTTAGAGAAATATAAATTCATAGAGCAAACAATAATCCTAAGAAATAACCTATGATGGACTTACAAAAAATATATTTTTAAATATTTCCTTAAATTTGCATAACTAACGAAAATATTTAAGCTTTCGTAAGTGTATCTATGATTTTTCAGACTCTGGTCAAACCCATTCTAGCACTTTTTCCCCAATTTTTCCAGACTCATGCGTCAAGAGTGTTCATTCATCTTCCTTCGCTGGGATTTCTGTAGCGAGCCGGTTACAACAATCAATAAAATTGAAGATTTGCCTTTTTCGCTCAGCCACACAAAAGTCATGCCAGCTGCTGCCCAGATTCGTCCTCCCATATATACATATAAATATATATATTGGTACGAGTATATAGGAAAAAGAGGAGAGACAGGGAATTTGCAAATGCCGACTGATTAATGACGCAATAATTGTTGGCACACGCAGCCTGAGCGATGGCGATGGATGGCCGAAATGTATTTAAGTTCCTGTTTTGTTTTCGGCCAAAGGCAAACAAAGTGCTAAAAAATTGACTTTGGGGCTGAGCTATGGGCTTTGGGATCAATGAATGCTTGTTGTTCGGGCCATTTGATAGGATTATTATCGTGTTCTTAGCCCTTTTGGCATTTGATTTTGCGGAAAGCTTTTGTCCGCTCCCCAAAGTTCCATTTCGTTACGTTCAATTTACCAAATTGCTTGAGTGGCGAATGGAAATTTCAACTATTTTCCCCATCGGTTTTTCTATTAACGGGTGGGTCCAACTCTCGGGGGTTCGAATTTTCGTGCTTGAGCCGGGGCCCTAATGATGATTTATATTTGCTTTGAGCTTTGAATTGGTTGGTTAATTAGGCCAGTTAAGCGACGGGAGGGCTTTCAAATGAATTTCAATTTCGTCAATGATAACTGGCACTTTAAATGGTTTTCTGATTGAAACTCATTGAAAGGCATCCTAGATAATGATTTTTTGGGGGAGGTTTTCGGTGATTTCTTCATTGAATCATAGATTGATTGGTGTGCGTAATAGTTGGAATGAAATCTGCCTTAATCCCTTATATTCTTAGTGATACAAACGAGTGATTCCCTTCAGAGCATCAGCTGCCTCTGGCTCATTTATATACATTATCTCAAAGAGCGTAAACAAAGAATAATTAGCCAAAGAAGCAGGTGAAGGAGATTAAGGGGGAGAACGTACCGTGAAGGTGTTGAAAATTATGCATAAGAGAGAAAACGGAAATGAAGTACAAATTTCCTAGCTGCTGCGATTTATGTTGGCCAGGGATCCAGGGGATCCCCGAAGATATTTCTCCAGGTACGCTGCAGGCAGGCGAACCAACCTGCCCGGTTGCCAGGCGCGCTAATTTGCTAAGCTCGCTTACACATTGGAACCAGGTAAAATCCCCCAACTTTCCCCCGAGGGAGATCCTGGCAAAGGCTTTCGCGGTATTATCATTAGAATTTAAATTGCCTTTCGCCGGAGTTGCTGTTGCTGTTGCTGTTGGCGTTGTGTTTGTTGCTTTCGCGTCGTTAAGGTAAGGGCAAATAATTTGTGGCGCCACCGCTGCCATATTTTTTATGAGCTTATTTACCCTTCTGCCCGGGTCTCTAATTTAAGCTCCTTTTCTTTAAGCTCTTTTATCTAACTGAATATTTAATTAACCGCACAGCGAGTCGCCGAAACGAAAGTGAAAACTGTGAAAATGTGTACTGAACTGGCAGCAAGAAAAATAAGAAAGAACCACAAGAATTGGGTTAAGCCAACTACAACTGAAAATATTATCCAAGTTGGAGGAAAAGTTTTTTATTCAGCCAAATCCGAGGAAAAACTTTCGCTTCGGCGTTTGCCCTCTGATGATTTTTCTACAATTTTTATCTTATTTAACTTGTATTATCTCGGAGCCTGATAAGCTCTATCTGGCATGTGTTTCTATATGCTCCATGTGGCCTTTGTTGCCGCTGCTGCTGGCATTTCCAAATAGTTGTGAACTTTATCACAACAAACGGGGCACAATCATCAGAGGAGCCCAGAGCATCAGCACCAGAGCCACCCACATTTTGTGGTTTCAGCAGAACCTACGCCTGCCCCTCAGCCACATGTCGCTTATAATTTGCTGTAACTTTCTGGTCCTCAGCAAACTGACATTTTTTGGCTTTTGCGGTTCGTTTTGTGTGCCCGCTTTTACGCTAATTTGGTTAACTAAAAACACAAAAAAATAACGCGGAACTGTATATAGAAATATTGCTCTAAGATTTATTTATTTAGCAGCGCGCGAGATGACATTGAAATTTTCATGTGGATTTATTATCTTTTTTGTGGTTCCGACTGTTCTTATTTTAGAGCCAGTCTGGAACATATTTTTCTGTTTACATTTCGCATTTTTGTCTTGATCTGGTATTTTTGATTGACAATCACATGTTTGCGAAAATATTTTCCGGGTCAGCCCATTTTTGGAACCATATTTTTAACGAATAAAAATGCTTTATTATTGCAATGTGATAAGACAAACAGGAAAAACATCTAATGAACTAATATTAATTATACTGTCTGGGTAACATTAAGTTTATTACAAAAATATCTGAAGGCTTGTAAAAACTATCGCCATATTTTTTGACCTATCTAAGAAGTAAGAAAAATATTAAAAATATCACAGAAAATATAATAATATCCAAAAGATAAAAAGGGAACCCAAGATGGTTATACCATACAAAATGAAGAGCTTAAAGAAAGAGGTATGGTCTATTAGATGATAGTAAAACAAAAATATCGAGATATTCATTTAAGATAATTTTTTTCAGGGTGGTCTTACCCCTAATTAAATGAATATATCTCAAATTTAAGAACTGAGATAATGATAAAGTAGCAATAATACATTTATCTTAAAATCTTCAATTCAAAGAATAATAGTTGTCAAAGTATATTCGCGTATTCGTTGCGAATAGAATGGAATTTTAGAATTTTCTTGTTTTTATTGCCGTTGCACAGATGCTGTCATGACATTTGCCAATTGTCAGTGAATTGTGTCGAACATTTTTCGTTCTGGCCTCTGAAAAAGAATTTGGTTTCTTTTCATTTCGGATTTTCCTTCCCCTTTTTGTGTGTGTGTTTTTCCGATGCAACTGTCGGAGGAAGATTGTGTTGATTTATTCGATGAAATATTTTTCTTTTACGGAGGAGCGTCCAAGCAAAATATTGATGGAAATGCAAATGCTCCGATTGATGGCAGTGGACATAAACAAATGGGCATAGGTGATAAATTTGATCGAAGAAAATGTACTGCAAGCAGAAATTGCAACCATATTACTTGTAATGTGAATCAATTTAAGAAATTCCAGCTTTCTGGTTCTATTTAAAATTAAATTAAAATTATACTAAATAAGTTAGAGGATTTTATTAGGTATAATTCTTTCTTTCATTCTTTTCTTTCATTCTTTATTCTTTAATGATAAATATTTATTTTAAGATATCGCTTCATTTTACTCTCGAATTTTTTCTTCTCAGTCAAGTATACATATATATATAAATAAATACTTCCGTTCTCCCAACTTTTTGAATTTAAATAAATACTATTTTATCCTTTCAGTCATCTCCTAAACTGTCCTTCAAAAAATGTTAAAATAAGTGTAATGGCAACCACGAAACCGTGGTGGAACCCTCATTTAATTCCTCCCACTTTAGGTCTGTCCACAAAATGATAATGCATTTTTAATATGCACATAATTCTCTTATATATATTTTTTGCAAAAGAACAAAGATATGAGAGACCGGAGAAGAAAAATTACAACAAAAACTGGTGAAAGAGAAGGGTGCGGAAAAGCGGTGGAAAAGCAGAATAAATAACATTTAGTGTGAACGCTGAGAACATGCGAAAATGTAGTTAACATTGCAAAACAGTAACGAATGAAGTGGAAATGGAATTGAAAGCGCAAACACACACACACGAACAAGAAAAATAGAGGACTTTCGCGCAGAAGTATGCAAGTGCTAGACAAAACGAGCGTCTGTGTGTGTGTGTGTGTGTGTGGTGTGAGAGTGTTGGAGCGGGGAGGTAACAACGGGAAGAGCCAAAGCATTCTTTGTGTTGCTTTATTTCTGTCTCGGTTTCTGCATTTCCAGCTGCATAAAGTTCGCATTTAATTTCGTTGGCAACACTTTTTTTCTTGCCGGCACCCCGGCTTTTTTCTATTTTTATACTGACGATACACGTACAGGTAAACGGGTATAATGGTTTTTTTCATGATATTTTAAATATGCTAGGTAAATTATAAAAGCCTTGTAGCATCAATGGTTTCAATAATAACGTTGGAACCTAACAAGAAAGCCACTTTTCAGTTCGCTTTCTATATAAGATATATTTTCTTAATATTTATGTAGTCTCAATTTTAATCATTTCATTCTTTTAATTTACTTTACTGAAGGCCTTGTCTGTCGATTTGCAGGTTTTATCAGGGAGAATTTGCTTGTTTTCCCTTTAATATTTGAAATATTAATGTTCTAGGCTGAAAAGTATGCTAAGCTTTTCTCAAACTGATTGCCGGGTATTCTGAAGTTTAGACACTACACTTCTATTTCAAGTATCCCATTTTTTTTTGCGTCATTTCTCGCAAATACCTCCCAGTTGGTGGTCTTGTTGTTGCTTTTATCGCGTTTCTGGCCGCGAGTTATCATTTGTATGGACCCACACACACACACACTAGCATAGAGGCGTTGTAAACATGTCACAGTGTCTGTGAGGCGTCTGCAGCTCTTCCACTTTTTCCCCGCCCACTCATGCCTGCTTCGGTTTTTTTTTTGTCCTGCAAACAGGAAGCAGTCAGCCCGACACTGGCACAAATTAAATGCAATAACACGAGAAAAAAAAGAGTAAACAAAAAATAAAGGTAAAGCGGAGAAATAAAGGATAGACCAGGGAGAGCTGACTTGTATGAACCTCGGAGCTGCCGCATCGGAAATGCTATGCAGGATAAAGAGGAGCGAGGACCTATAGATGGAGAGGAAGAGGCAGACAGGGTGAGCGCTGGAGGATAGAAAAGGAACTAGTGCCACGTTCAAGCAATTATAGTCAAAGTGAAGTTGTAATCTTTGGTGGGTCCCTTGCAGATGGCAATGACAAATAACTTTATCTGCCGTGCAAGAGAAATGAACGAGAAGGCAGTGGGAGCTAGATATATGTTCCCAGATGGTATAAACGGAATAGGGAACCTGATTCTCAGATAGAGGGAATGGAGTTACGAGCTTCAGCAAGCAGTTTTATTTATTTCTATCCAAATGTTTGCAGTTTTTTGGTTGATTTTGAAAAATAAATATTCCTAATAAATGCCTTTATATCTTTTAATTATTATTTAATGTAGGATTGTATATTTATTTATTATTTTGCTTAACCATCTAAGCTAATAAATTATTCCAAGTCAAGTAAATTGATTAAAAACAATATTTGTTAACCATCTAATGGTCATCTTCCTGTCGTTCGATTGTCAATCAGTATTCTCTCACTAATGAATAAAATTCAAGCCTAATTCCCAGTGTTTAAGATCCACAGATTCTTTCAAAATCCTCTCTTTCCCAGTACTCGCAAATCCTGCCGCGGCTCAAAAGTATGCACTACTCTGTTTCCTTTTTTTTCCCCACCGACTGACAAGAGGGTCCTCGAAACTGGCTACAGTGGTCATTGGGAACTAACCATCACGGCACACACACACACACATCCGCCAGAGTGACCTCAGCCTGTCCAAATGGGGATTGTGATGGGAGGAAAAAAAAAAAAACATGGACAAGGAACAAACAAACAACCTGGAAGAGCAGGCGGGGCGGCAGGGCCTGGTCAATCGACGGCGTTCAACGTCCAAGTCAAGGGCCATTGCCTTCCCCTCAAGTGGAAAACTCCTCTGGTCCCCTCTATTTTTGTTTCTATGTAAACTTTTTTCTCCGCCATGCGCTTTGCTTTGCATTTGTTTTTCTCCCACTTCTCCTGGTGTGTTTTCCCTGAATGTTTTTTGTTTTTGGCCACGCTTTGCGCGGAAATGTAAATTAATTGGTCTAACAAAGTGCACTTCAATTGTGCTGCGGGCATGCGTTGTTATATGTAGTTGTTAGTTGTTGGCTGCGGTTTTCGGAGAGCTTCTGATTCTGGCCGGCAATCATTAAAGACTTTCGAGGGCTTCATTATGCAGCCACCAGCAAATATAATTTTGAGCGGTTGACTTTTTTGAAAAGGCCACCAGAAGAATTTTCATTGGTAATGGGGGTTATCACAACATAAAAACTATTAAAATGTTTCGGTTTTCCCACTGAGAAGTTTTAATTTATTTGTAAAGCATGAAGGAAGTGTGTTGTATAGAAATTGTGAGTGGAATACTTTCTTAAAACCACAAAAATTTGCATTAACAGTTTCATATTCTAATGAAAGCCGATAAAATAATAAAATAATAAATTCTCGGGAACCTTTAGGTCTAAATGTTTAGTAAAATCTATCTTACAAATAAAATAAATACTAATGGTATTAATAAAACCCTTTCCGTTAAGTATCTCTCATTTTTATACAATAATTAAACTCTCTAAAATTATGAAATCTCTAAATAACCTTTTACTCACTTCGTTTTGCGATTTTCCGCTTGAAACCCTTTCAAACTCAACACCCACAAAGTTTAATGGCGTGTTATGGGCTTTATTTAAAATTCCATAAAACGGAAAACAAACCTAAAAGCATTTTTAATGCGGCCTAAAAAAACTATAAAAATACACGCTGCCAAGCCAAGCCAAAGCAGCCAATCTGATTCGGTGATTATAATTTTTAACTAAATAGACAATTAAAGCTCAAGAGCTGCTGCTGCTGCTGCTGCCGGCCAAAATCCCAAGTCGCGCCACTAATCAAACAACTTTTCGGGGAAGCCCACGCAACATCAACAGCAACATCTGACAATCGGTCAGACGACTTCGAGTGCTTCTAACAAACAAACTTCGAAGCCCACACATTCTGTTGTTATTTGTTGTGAACTTGTTTTTGTATCTCATTTTTTTCATTTTTGTCTTTGGTTACTTGTTGCTTTTGTTTCTGTTTCTGGCCTCAACAGGTAAAATCCAAGACCTGTCAAGTATTCGGCGGGTTGACATTTGTGGTCGGTCTGTTGTATGTTGACCAGTGTCGTCTCCCACACCTAGAGTCTGGTTTTCCTAGGGCCCGGGTCTCGAAAGTGTGGAAATCTTGTCATGAATGAGCATTGCCCCGTCGATTGTGTTGTCGTTTGATAAATAATCGGCTTTCGCCCTTTCCCCCGATCACTAATCTCGTTTCCGTCTATGCTAAATCGTGTTAACACGTCTGAGATCTTATGTGGTCTGCTCTTTGATTCCTCGCCGAGAATTGAAAGTTTTTCAAGATTATTTTTTGGTTTTTAAGTTTTTATGCTTCTTTGAAGAGTTTTTATGAATCTTGAGACTTTTGAGAAGATAATTATCTGGGTTAAGGTTGAGTTACGACACAGAAAAATATGACTGATATCTGAAGATTTCGGTTTACCTGATAATAAGCGTAGTTAGTAAGTTATCTGTATTAGTTCTAAGATATTGCCTAAGTTCTGGTACCTTGGGCCTTTTGGTACACTTATGAGATGATTAACATAGCCACGTTATTTAAGAGATTCGGTCAGAAACCATGAGATTTCGAAAGAAGCTAAGATAGCTTTTTTAAAAAAGAGTATATTTTTAAAAAAATCTCTCAAACATTTTACGATTATTCAGCTTCACTGGAACCCCGTAAATATAAAAGATTTTTCTAGTTTTTGCACAAGTTGAGATCTCCAGCTACCAGCATTGACCTCCAAGAAGGCAAAAGGCGAATCGAAGTCGGTTTGGCCCTTTGACGGGTTCATCAGCAAGGCTCTCTTCTTCCGCAAAATGGACCCAAGGAGTAATCCAGAGGGATCCGCAGTATCCAGTATCTGTGGCCTGAACGAGGTTTAAATTTTAAATTTGCAATCTACAATCTAAATTCTATACTCAACTCAGATGTATCTCAAAGAACCTTCCTCATAACGCTGTTTACTACATATGTAAGTTTTAAAATTTTCTTCGTACCTTTTCAAAACCAGAGGTAACGTTCAGTGTCTAGTATTTTTGTCGGCAATTTTTGTGTGTTAAAAATTCAGAATAGTAGTATATTGAATAGTCAGGATATAACATCGAGCTCTAGGCTATCTAGATAATTTAAAGGGCATTTTATTATATTTTTTCGCTCTCAACTTTGTGCAAGACCTAAGATTTTAAAAAGGGTTTTCTGTTTGCATAGTACTTGAAGAGCAACTAATAAACAATAGATTTTGGTAAGAGAGCACTCCAAACGAATTGCCTGGCAAACCTTTAACCTCAATTTGGATACACATTCCACAACATTTCGATAAATTAGTAAAATTATGCATTATTTAAGTTAATCGCTCTTCGCTTTCACTCTGCAATTCCATTTGTCAATTGCCTGGATATTTTCGTTACATTTAATTGGCACTGAAGCGATTCTTAAGGCGATTATAATTGCCAGCGTGTATAATTTTCATAAATTCGCACACAAAATTTCAATTTCACTTAACGCGAAACGCACACAAACACCAGCAGAGGCGCAGCGGGTCGGTCATTGTGCGAGTGTGTGTGTTTCGAGTGAAATATGTGTGCATAATTAATGCACATTTCACTTTAAAATGCACAGGCACACACGCACACACTGACGGAGCATGCACTAGCACACGCATTCGCGCACAGCACACACACTGGCAGGCCGAGAGGGAGAAAATGGCGACGGCTGTGTGACGCCTTTTCCGCCATTTGCTTTGAGCCGAGATTTGTGTTTAATTGTTGCATGGCGAATTCAATTTGCATGTGTGCACTGTTTGTTTGCTTGTGTTGGTGCGAGTGCAATGCTCGCCTCGAAGTAGGCAACTCATGTGGGTTCGTTCCCTTCCGGCTTTGAGTAAATTCGTAAAAAAAAAATGGCATTAATTTATTTTTTAATACTCTATTTGATTTGAGTTTTAATTATTATTTTTATTATTGGAAATATTTTCTTTACTTTTATGGCAAATTAATTTAAAGTGCTGATTAAACCGGAACCGGTTAAGTTCTATCTGCCGATTCGACGGCGCTTTTCCGTTAAACACGCGCGACCGAGCGCATCTCACGAACTGAAAACCGAAACTGAAGCCCAGCATCCAGCATCGGCTGCGAAGGCCGAGGCAGCAGCTGGCAAGTTATCCGAAATACCCAAAGTTTCGTTCGTTCGTTCGTCTATCGAACTTCGGGGCTGTAGCTCGCCGCCGCTCGTCGGCTGTCGGCTCTTCACATGTGTGGGAGTCGGGCACTAGCCGAGATAATAACAACAACAGAGAGCATAAACGAAAACAGAGCGGCCAGGAGAGTAGCGACTCGGAGAGTCTCCAAAGAGAGCCAGCGTGTGGCACCTGGGAGAGCGGCAAACAGCCGGTTGATACCGTTATTGTCTACCGGCAAAATAAACAAAACAAAGGAAAATCAGCGGCGTATGCGACTAGAAAATGCCCTTCCTAAAAAACATCTTCCTTGTATCCAATAATACCTAAAGTGATAAATATTTCAAAATATTTACAATGCATTAAGCTCTGTTAAACCGGAAAAATAAATTATTATACAACAAACAATTAAGTACAATGCATTATAAAAATTTATTTTTCTGGCAAAGTTTGCTTTTTAATAATAATTAAAAATTAAATACATTTTAAAATCATGTTATAAACCTTAACAAAAAGGATAAATCAAAGGGTTGCCTTTGCTTTTTCTAGGCGCTATTTTTCACAACTAAAAAGAGCGCGAAAATTCCTTTAACAGGGTTAAAGCCCTGCAATTTTGGAGACTTTTTCATCCCACTATTGACAGCTTTACCGAGCTTTTAAAATAAAAAGCGTCTGCGCGATGAAATTATTGTTAAGAAATAATAGTGGGAAAAATCCTTGATGAGAATATCTATCCTATCCTTAAACCAAAACTTAAAGCTTTCCTTTTGAGCTTTGCAAGGATACAAAATTATGATATTATTTTATGCAATTTAATACAATACAGCACACATCAAGAAATTTGTTTTTAAGTGTATTCCTTCTTAAGTATGTTTGATAATATCACTCTTTATAATGTCAACAAGTCTTGGTAATATTTGTAAAGATTTTTCGCAACTGTTTTTAATGAAAAATAGAAAAACAGAAAGGAAAAACAATTTTCCAATTGTGATAAATATATACATATAAAGAAAACAAGTAAAAAGAAGAAACAAAAAACTTATGCCGCATACAAAAAGTATTTAAATTGTTGTCTGTAAATTTCTTAATTTGAACCCAACAAACACCCAGCAATAAAACTAATTATAATTGAATTGAAATGGGAAGATGGCGAGACCGAAAAATTTAATGGTTGAGATAAAGCCAGGAATATTGAAAAGAGAAGCGAGAAAGCCTCTTACAATAATTATCTTAAATAGGCGAATGTAATTACAACAAATGAAGGAAGGAAGGCGTAGAACAATGAAGATGGTGGCGATGATGATGATGATGATGATGATGCCTTCTCCGCTGTTTAACCATCCCCCAAACCAAATAAACAAACAAACAGACGCCACAACATCACTTGAGAAGCGCGCGCCACACTGAACTCTCGAGAATATATACTTATGTCTGTGAGGGGAGCGGAGGGAGTTGGAAAATAGGGAAATGGAAATGAAAATGGGGAAGCGGTGGGCCACCGCCATGCCCGAAGATGGGTGTCATCGATAAGTGCAGCCAGCAAGTGGGCAGATCTCATTTGTGGCCACAATGCCAATTTCTGATTGCAACTGCCATTGAGACATTAAGTGCTCCGAGTGGAAGTACCTTTCTGGATCCGGATTGGGATCATTATAGGCAAGTTCAAGTGGATCGAGCCCAGCCCTTGAGCGGCCACAGTAATGGCTACATCTTATCAACGGAGATAGAAGCAATTAAGAAAGCCAAAGAAAACTCTTTCAAAGAGCAGAATCAAAGGGGTTTGGAAATCCAAAAAAATTATGTTTATAAATAGAAAGTTCAAAAGAAATTGGAAATTCACAAGGTCAGTGGCTTTACAAAGCAAATAATTTATAACGAGAAAGAAAGCTAACTTCGGTAAACCGAAGTTGGTATACCCTTGCAGTCTGTAATTGGATCATTGAAAATCGAACCATTTTAGTAATGTTGAAAAAACATCGAATTTTGTAAATTTTACATTTTACATGTAGAATTTTACATTTTCATATAAATGGACCGATCGATTCTATGGCAGCTATATGATATAGTGGACCGATCTTAATGAAATTAAAACCGTAATTCTAGAACCTTAAAAAACTGCTATGTCTTAAAATTTATAGAAATTCGTTGAAAAACAGAGAAGTAAATTTTTTTTTTACATTAATTTCGCCATCATTCCTATGGCAGCTATAGGATATAGTAGTCCGATTTCGGTCGTTCCGACATATATACTGCGTGCTAAAGAAATAAGACTATGCTGAAAATTTCAGCTCGATAGCTCAAAAACTGAGAGACTAGTTCGCGTAGAAACCGACAGACGGACAGACGGACAGACGGACAGACGGACAGACGGACAGACGGACAGACGGACAGACAGACGGACATGGC